>NTMA01000110.1:0-131964 GCA_002917075.1 Hawksworthiomyces lignivorus | reverse complement strand
ACAGCCTTCTGAGCAATAGTGCGTAGCCCTCTAGTCTAATTGTAGGACAGAAATTGATGAGATAGGTTGAAAGTTCCATTCGGCCAATTAGAGTTTAGTATTTTAAAAAGGGGGGGGGGGGGGGGGGGGGGGGCGAACGTATGTTTTGCCGTGCTTTAGGTCGCCAGATAACGCAGGGGCCATGCCCTTGTCAACAGGATGTTTCCTTGAAATTGGAGTTATTAGTTACTCTTTATCAAAAGCCACTATGAGTCAACAAGACCTAAGCAAATAACCCATAGATTTAAAAGCTACACGCGATTATAGGTCAAAGCGAAAAAGCCTGTTCTTATCGTCGGTTTTCATTGTTTTAGAGGCTGCTGCAGTGAGGCGTGTGTCTCTTCGAAGTACTTGGTACTTCCAGCTGTACAGTAACTTTCAACCCGTCTTTATTGAGGTGTACTACGCCAATGCTTCCAAGTACACTTTAGTTCTCGAACCATTTAGTAGTGTTTTCTCTTTTATTATTTCGTACGTGAAATGGCCTGCGCCTTTTGTGAATCTTGAATTAAAGTATATATAGAACTTTTAATAGCATCGTCTCGTGAAAAACACCCTTGATAGGGTTCAACGAGAATTGTTATAGGTATTGAGATTAAAAGCGGCTGGCCGGTTAGTCAAGGGTCACTTATTTTAGCTTTGTCTTGAGGTTTCTCACTTTACAGGTTAAATAAAGGCTCTTGGGCGTTGCTGTTCTAGCCGCCGTTTTCAGTAGGCAAGTGCCCAACATTTTTGGCGTCCCTTGCAGTGAGGGGGTTGTCTCTTAGAAGTACTTTGTACACCTCAGGTGTCAGATTAATTAGACCCTACAGGGGACCATTTATTTTGACCAATGAAAGAGATCACCTTTTTGCATCCGTTCCTTTCTGTTGCCTCGTTCTTTCTACATAGTGTTGCTGCTAGAGAGTAGTCGTACTCCATTTATACGTAAGTGTCTTTTATTCTTGGTAGGCAAGTAAGAAATCTACAGCGTCAAATATGGTATATGATGTAGGAAAAAGTACGTACTGGGCTTTATATACGGGGTATTGTTGATGTGTGTAATGTTCTATTATGGACAGATATTTGTTCGTAAAAGTTGTAAGAAAAATTTTAACAATAAGGCTTGGACATTTAGTTTAAATGTAATATTTGTTAGAAAAGAAGTTTATTGATGAAAACGGCGAGAGATTTATTGTTAAATGTTTTTACTGTAAACTACTTTTACTACTAAGTGTTTTTTGTCACGGCGGCGTGAGGGTTTACTACCGTACTCTACGACAAAAAGATCGCTATTCAAGCACCCAGTGTTTGAATCCCTCACACTAGCGTATGTCACCTCTGTGCCAGCGCACTTCGTGACATCAGGCTGGTAGGTCTCTGTTCCAAAGATCTAAGCTTCGTGTACCAATGTATGCAATTAGGAGACTGAGAACCTAAAAGGGTTAAGGACTCTTGAGATTTCAAATAAGCGGTAACGACTGGATCGTTACCTTTTATCTACCTTTCTATTTAGGGTTAGAGAGCGTGGTGTTATATGGCCCTAAACTTCATTTAATTTTTATTCCTTATTTCTTTTTTCGTATGAAGTTCCTGCTTCATTCGTGCTTCATTCTTAACTTCGTATGAAGGATGAAGTTCTCGACACGTGATCTTCGTTCTGGTTTCTAATTCTTCCTAATAGTCTTTGATTCTAGGTAGCTTGGTTTCCTGATTGGTACATGATTGATACTGTTCACCCCGGTGGTTAGCACAGCTCTCATACCAGTTCTTTTATTACAGGTGTTTACCGTTTTCTTTTTACGTTTTCTTCTTATTCGTAATACTTTGGACAGATGTGATAAAGCGAGCTGATCGAGCTGTGATGATGGATTTTCTCCTTCATTTGTGTGAAAATTACAAGATTATTTCATGAAATACATCGGAGTATTTTCGTTAATACAAGGAGTTCTGTAATAGTACGAATTTTAATATATAAATAAGAATAATAACAAAAAAAGTTATAAAGATATGTTCATAATATATATTTTCAGTAATCAATAATTAATAATTATTATTTATGTTACGAAACAACCACTTAGTGTAGTGTGAGCGAGACAATGCTGACCACTCGACTCTACCTACCACCATGATCGCCACAACTCATCGGCATTGCTCAAGGCAGCCAGACTATCCCACTACAGGGAGGGCACGAAGTGGCCTCCCTTGCTGCGTAAGCGGGAGGTTTATGTGGTGAGACTGCAGCAGCCCAGAAACCTTTTCGGTTTTCGAACAATTCGCAATCAAATGACTTCGTTTTAGTCTTCACAGAGAGCCTCTTGTCTGATCAGGAGCCGCATATCTTCAGAAAGTGTGTATTTAGGTGCCTGCCTACTCTATCAAGCAAAAAGAGCAAGGAGTCTGGGCCTCCTTGTTGTATGGCCCCAAGGCGGTGTTATCTCTACAACACTGCGCAGGAGGTCCTCGCGCCTACGATTCTATATTTTATAGTATGTCTAGGATTATTTTCTTAGGCTTTACTTTAAGCTAAAAGAGTTCTCAGCTGTTCTTAGCTGCCTTCTCTCACTTATCTTGTATAGCCTGGCGGATGGTTGTTTTCGTGGTTGCTATGAGGATCTGTGGCAAAGGTTGTTGGGCCTTGGTATGGGAACCAGCGGCTTTTATTGCGGCTTGATCGGCTCTAGAAAACATACTTCTCTTGAGAAGCTACCCGGTTAGCTATGGCTATGCCTTAACAACCCTGCTAATCTAATGCTTCGTTTGAAGACCTTCTCGGAGGAGTATTATAGTCCTGGTAAGGCTCGTAACAGTGCTGAACTGCTGTACAGTTGTGTAATCTGAGTTTGCACCTTAAGCAGAGCGCAGGAGGCGTGCTTAAGCAGTAGAGAATAAGCAGCACTACGCTACAGTCAATCCTCAGTCGGCCCAAGTGCAAGTCGAGTACACTCCACTGTAAGAGCCGGTAGAGAATAGGCGATACCACGCTGTGGATGACCTGCAGCCGGCCCGAGTGCGAGTCGGCTACGCTCTACCGTACAAGTTCCTCCCTCTCAGCTCTACCGACACGCGCTTCCGTCCTCTTGAGCCAGTATTAGGTTTCCATAGGTCTTATGGAGCGAGTAGGGGGGACATCCCGCCAGCTACTCTTGGCCGATGGCCTGAGTGCGAGCCAGGCCCTCTCCTTCTCCTGCTGTCTGGTCACCTTTGTACTACTACGGCCCACTGGCAATCCGGGTGCTACCCAAGGACCAGCTTCCCGTTACCTATCCGGGTCTCCCCGAGGTAAGCTGACCATGTCTTGTAGAAGAGAGACACCTGTAGGCGCCACACCGGCGCAGCTACCTGCACTCCTCCTACTAATCTACACCATTTCCTCCGTATGTATCACCACATGCAGTGCGCTGTCTCGAGGGCGCTTCAATCAATCTATTCGGACGGCCACCCGTGACCCTGTCTTAACGAGTCCGTTTTCTAACAGTTTCTCAAAGGTTAACAACTTCAGTTCCATTACACGTGAGAGGGACACTCAGGATCTTTCCAAACCCTCGTGGCGTACGCTCACCGGGTCGCTCGTGGCGCCGGACTCTTGCTGCCCTCTCAGAGCCGGGTGGTATCGAGGGTGTCCTGTCTTCGCTGCTAGAACAGCGTGAAGTCGGATGGTTATTGTAAGCTATCTCCCTCTATTGCAATCAATTGGCTGGCGGGATTCTGCAGTGTTGCGTATCGTTGGCGATTCGCTGTAGTTGTGCTACGTAGAATGGCGGGCAACGCGTCGCGAAAATCATTTCACAGGCCCTGCCACGCCACCCTCACCTCCCCTTACGCCCCTCAACGACCGCGATTTGACTGCGTGGTGCTGCAGCCACCTGGACTCGATAGAATTGAATGCAATGATCAACCTACTCGGATTTTGCAATGTCCGACAGCTCTTCCGAGCCGTCCTCGATGTTTCTTCACCGAGTGGTCTTTCCGCATCTGCTAGCTTTTCAGCTCAAGCAAACTCGCTGCGAGTTAACGAATATGCTTAGTCTGTTATCAGCGCTAAGTTAAACAGCTTGCCCCCGAATGAGATGTCGTGTTGAAGAGTCAACCTGGATTATGTGCTGCCCTCGTTTACGTTATTTAAATTGACATCTTTACAGAATATCGAACCCCTCCCTAAGCATATCAGCCAGCATTGTCATTTGAGTGGTGCGTCTCTGTTATCAGTGCTCTTGTCTGCTGAGTGGATGGAACTCTTGCGGTACAGGTGACACAGTCTTGACTTCGGAAGGCCCTTGCTTTGGGGCACAGGGATTTCAGCAGTTGGTCGTGTGCATCTGCGGGCAAGGCATATTTTTCTCCAATTCGCTGAAAACAACGAACCACGTACTTAAGCACACAATTTCACCGACCTTCTTTTTTTTTTTTTTTTTCAAATGACTGTTCGTCCTCAGACCTGTTGGCGGGGCATCTGTTCAATTTCACGCCAGCCATTTTTCCCAAACTTCTCGCAGAGAGAATCCTTATCACACAAAATGTGGCTCGAAGACAAAAAGATTCTCGGCGGCAAGGATAACTTTTGGATTTGGTCGAGAGCCGACGGTTATGATCTTACCCGCCCTTCACACCCGACAGCACAGCCAATCTACCCACGGATACCGCTTAAGACAGCCGAAAGCTCGGCGATAATCGACCCTGCGAAGTCCGCCTTGGTGGTGGTTGACCTCCAAAATTATTTCCTGTCGCCTGCTATGGGCCGCCCTCCAAGTAGCAAGGGCCTACAAGTGGTAGACAAGCTATTGACAACAGTCATACCCACCTGCAGAAAAGTTGGAATCCCCATTCTGTGGCTTGGCTGGGGCGTGACGCAGGAAGATATTGATACGATGACGCCGGCCATCGCCAGAGGATTTAGCATGCAGCTCGACACCAACTTTGTGAACGGGTTCAAGTCTCCCGATGGACTGGGTTCTGAGATCGGCATGGTGAAACTGGATGACGGCACCGAAATCGATGGCGGCCGTGCCCTGATGCAAAACGAATGGAGCTCGGCTTTCTACCCCCCCTTGGAGAAGGCTGCTGAATCCCAAGATATTTGGGTATACAAGAACCGCAACTCCGGGTTTTGGGGGGGAACCAAAGTTGAAGAGGCCCTGACTAGCCGGGGCATCCGTACTCTCCTCTTCTCCGGCGCGAATACCGACCAGTGCGTTGCCTCCAGCATGGATAGCGCCTACACCAAGGGCTGGGACTGTCTCATGCTCAGCGACGCTTGTGCGACGACGAGTCCCGACTTCGCCAAAACATGCACCGAGTACGAATGCGAGCTGGGATGGGGGTTCGCCCTGACCTGTGAACAGTTCGTGGAGGGAGTGAATAATATGAAAACGGCACCCGCCGCTTCCTAAGAAACCAAGAGAAATTGTTACGATATTCAACCTTGAAATTTGTTGAGACTCGGCTGGCATGACAGGGAGTAGGAGAAAAAAAATTGCACTCGAACTTTTTCCTTGATGTCGGTCACATACGTTCAGATTGAAACAGATAGTTTTATTAGTTTCACAACCATTTGAATTACCCAAATAAGTGGTATCTTGTAGCAAAGCATCCTACGCCTTCTCCACCTAGACAATGTACTGAACTCGCAACCTAGGAGATGTGGCATAAGAAAAGACGCGTTAAGAAATGTGCCCAGCCTATGAAGAGTGCCTCCACCCATTTATTCGACACCAACTATTAGTGGCCGGGGCTACACCGCCTCAAAAATCAGCCGAGGAATTTTCTGTTAGCATTAAAGTCATCATGATTGATGTCAACAGCAGAAGTGAGGCTCCCGCTAGTGAGTCTTAGCCGAAACCATTAAAAACAAACCTAATTAAGTACGATGCGTGGAAGAGGGGCCGAGGGTGTCTGGACCGCCCTAAATGTGCAGCATCCGAAATTAATGCACCGAAAGCAAAATGAATTTTGAAATGCCTTTTGCCCGTCGGGCAGCAACACTCGGGCATGCCCGACGAACTTGAAGCCTCGTGTCCCACACTAAAACCCATCCCAAGAAGGCTGCAAAACCTCCTTCTCTTCCCGCTCCTCGCATTGGATAGAAGGCCAGTAGATCTCACCAGCTACATGCTGGGTCATCTTATATTTGTCCTGGATGAGAGACGCCTCATCATTTAAAATTGACAGATGAAACACTTGGGCAAATTTATCCCAGGTAGAACGCCACATTTATGAGGGGGAGGGCGGAGGTCACGCATATTACTGGTACAACCAGTCACACACATTTCTGAGCAACACAGTACATGTTCATTCAAATCCTCTAAGCCGCGCTACACAACCTTGTGGCCGTTCGGACGGTCAACGTCAGCAAGTCATCGACGTGGCGCGTAAACTAGGCTGACATCAATTTGCCACTCACCGGGCTTCTTCTCGGGGTATTCGATGGCGCCAGGCATATTTCCAGAAGTTATTGTTGTTGTCAGTGGTTACAATTCATAATAGAGACAAAAAAAGGCAACAGAATTCAAGATTTCAACTTTGTCGCATCCAGAGGACCCGTAAGGACCGAGTCAGACTCCTAATTCTCACATATAAAATAGTGCTTTCATTGATGGTAATATTCTTCCTCTCCCTATGCTGTCTAGATAGGCAAGGGATTGCGAAAAGTATTGCAAGATGTCTGCATGGGACCAGATGTCTCAAGTTTTGCAAGACAAATACGACCTTGGCTCAGAGAGAGAAATGAGTCCAGATGAGTGGTATGCACAGAAAATTTTTCAATTCTCCAAACATGATGCTACCACTCAGTATCTCTGCGGAACTCAGTACCACCGGCTTGGAAGTTTTCTCATTGCACCATTCAAGTCACTCAAAAATCGGAACAACGTCAACGTACACGAAAATCAGTTTCCCTTTGTCATATTGTGTGACTTTGCAAAAAAAGTTGACGACGATACGCGTACCTGTAGCTTTTCCCAACCTGAGACCTTTTCCCAATTCTTGGCAGGCAAAAATTCGGTACAAATAACTAATCCTAGAGAAAGCCATACCGACTCGGTCTGCAATCAGGGGCGTGCGTCAGAGAGCAGTTCTAGTAGCAGGTACTCTCTACAGCACCAAGTTAGATGCCGCCATCCAGGACGCATCGTATTTCTGCGGGGATTTCCTTCCTCTCAGTGGCTCAGTCATGTAGGCGTTAGTCTTCAGGTTGATCCTGAGTTTTTCCGTCTCCATCTAGACGAACCGGCTGGCTCCATGGTCGACGATGTAAGACCAGACTACTCCAACTTTACGCCATTTCCGCCATCGAAAGATCTTATTCAACTGAGGTTGCCAAACTCAGGCTCCTGGGACATGAACAAGCATGAGATAAATTTGTCTATGATGAGAGAGAGATGCAAACATAGCATGAAACAACACCTGGATGACTTTACGAATTTCCGCCACTTCTCTGTCGGCAACTCAGTCGTACGTCGCTTCAACCTGCACGACCCTCATCACTTCTCTATCGAACAGAAAATCACTATTGAAGTTATACATGATATACAGTCGGGAATACCATGGTCCAGTAAGCTAGTAAACCCCCCATTAGTTCATCTCTACAAAGAAATTAACTTAATGCAATAGTCGTCGTGTGGATGGACCAAGGTATGGATCTAGGTCAATGCAACGCTGGTCCTTGGCTGGAAGCATTTCCTGGGACAAAATTAACTAGGCTGCACCCCATCTTCCAATACCGTCCGCGAATGGCATGCTCGGAATTAACAGAGAGCGCCTCGAATATTCAAAATGCGGAGCACCCTTATTCGCAAACGATCGCGCATCTCCACAAAAACTATGGCCGATACCTGAAGACAGACATCATGGCACACGATGCTTTTTATGCTTTGCATGAGCTGTTCGACTTCACTGCGGCATCGATCGACCAGCTTCTTGAACTTCTTGAAAATATGTCTCGTGTTGTGCTACAGCGCCCAAGTGTTGAGAGAGTGTCAGAGCTCCTCCTGCTCAAAGCCACCGTTGATGACTACAGGAGCCATACCAAAGACATCCTGGATATCGTTAAATCTCGAGGAAACCCACAGTGGCCGCGTGCAACGAAGCCTGAGCAGCAAAAAAAGGCAGACGCCGCAGCTGATCAATTACAATTTACATTTGAGCGCCTGTCGACACGATGTGATCGCCTTTCTGGACACTTCGAAAGCAGTATATCTATCGCCATGAGCCTTGATGCCAGCCGGCAGAGCGAAGAAGCTATGAAACAAGCTGACAGACTTGGTAAACTGAGTGTTCTCGCTTACATTTACATTCCAGTTACATTTGCTGCATCCTTTTATGGCATGAATTTCGCCGAGCTCGGTAGTCGGTTGAGTATTTGGAATTTCTTCGTTATGGCTATTGTACTTCTCATTGTCTCTCTTGCTGCATGGTTTATTGATACCTGGCAGACCATCAAAACTTGTTCTAAGTTTATTAAGCTGGGTCTGAAGAGAAAAAGCCGTAAATCGGGTGGGCACCAAAAAGAAAAGGGCATCGAGACGTGCTAGATAAAAGCTGATGTGTTTGGAAATAAGATCTGTCAATTCAAAACCCGCTTTTAGTCTCAGGAACATGAGGCTCTGCTGGCAGTATATGCTAGGTATCAGGTACATAGATAAATGCAGATTAGATATTGAGGGGCGTTTCAGTGCGTGAAAGGTGCACATGATTGGCTGGCGAATATATCAATTTGAAGCGGGAAACCAGCTTCATCGGGGGCCTTTTACCTTGCTGACCAGCTTGTATCGCATATTCTGGGGACTTAATGGCGCATCAAGCAACAATTTCGGGCGGGAAACTGGAATTGATGCCTTATAGCATATGCATATTATGGCATGTGCGTCTGGACACATACTCAAATCAGGTATCACTGACACTTCCTTGTATTAAAGGCTACGTTCTCAGAGGATACTTCTGTCCACCCCACGGCGTCCTTATCTTTTGCACATTTTCAAATGCGACATTACAGAGATGGAGGAAAGGATGTCTAGTTGTCTTCAGCCTTGTGAGAATGGCGGAGGGATATACTTATACCTCCCTTGCAAATATTTGACGATCATCCTTGTTGCCTTCTCGCTTTACAGAAACCCAGAAAAACGCCAAAACTCTAGAAATTACATCAGACCTAAAAAATACGATAGGTTAGTCTAACACACTTGCATTTCTCAAAGATCAGTTCAGTTCTAATCGGCCAGGCATTCTGATAAGACATTTCTTTTTGACCTTCTCTTTCTTGTCGGTAACATGAACAACATATCGAGTTCTCTTCGCACAGTTCGGCTCGCAGGGGTTGATGACCTTTGTAACTCATCGCCTTCGAAAATTCAACCCTGGAAGCTTCTGAATGGGGGCATTCCGCAGGTTGACAAGGCCAATATTGAACATGATAGCACGCATGGGACCCCGGAAGGGTTTGACTTGATTATGGGAAACGCGCCAGGTGGTGGTATTGATCCGAAAGGGCAGTCTTGCCAGGAGCCGAAGAAATAGAGAATTTCTTCCAGCAAGCCAGTTCTAAGTAACCTATCAGTGTCTTACTGAGGACGGTTAGAGCAACATGTGCTGCAATAGCAATCGTCCAACACGCAGATTGTGAATTGGTCAGAAGAGAGAATTACAGTATTATATACTTTTCATCACATTTTTCCCTAAACAGATATTCATGACGCATTTTTGACTTCTTTTCTTCATTATTATAAGAAAGGTTGCAACTACTACATATATTCTTTGCTGCTACGGGAAATACCTACGCAAATAATTGTGTATTCCAAATCGGGGCATAGTAAATATTTTATCCAGAATTCCATCTTTTCACCATATTCTAGATTATCTAGCACGTACTTTGCTAACCTCAAAGCGTCTTGTAATGCCTTAGTCCGTGCAAAGATTCATGAGAAACGGATGAGCACCGGAATTTCTATGCTTCTACGGGGAATTTCTTCCCCAGAATAAGGACTGAAGAACGCTGCATGTGGTACGCCTTAGGAGACGAAGTGTCAACTCACAGCATGTAAATCACGGGGTAGCAACATTGACCTTCTCGTACCTGACTTTTCGCCTCTGTCTGAATCATATTGCTTAAATAAAAAGGCTTCAGTAGTTTTCTGGTTGCTCATATACCACCAATGTTGGTGGTCTCGAGCATAAACCATACAATGCTCTCGGTTGCTGCTAGAGGTAACGTAGTCTGCAATTTCAAGATCTTTGTCTGCATCCACGGTGCTCAGGTCACAAAGAGCTAGCGGCCAATCCTGATTGGGGCCTTTGATTGGATGCCAGACACTGGCAAATTTAGAACTTTGAGCAACTAAATGCGGCATAGAGAAACATACTTCGCAATGACATATCTGGCATTGAAAATGTTTGGATCAACCTCCTCAAGGTTTTCTTGTATGAGCTGCTCCGCGCTAGACCGAGTCATGTCTGCGAATGTGAGTAGGCCAAGTATAAAGCAGGAACCACGTCAAACCTGCAACATACCAACATGAGCTGAGCGAAGTGGTTGCCCATAGTAGTAGTCCTTTCCACTTGATACTGGAAAAGAGGCATCGCGTACTCGGATCTTTGATTGAAAGAACTTTATTAATTTTAAAAGGCTTGTTGTAGATCGCCTCTGATATATGGACTCACCCTGTGGAGAAGAGGAACACAGTGACTCCCAGGAAGGGTACGCTCGACCTCCGCTGCGATTTTTGGATACAGGAGGCTTTTCACACTTTTTTCGTCATACCAGTCAATATCGACTCGCTCCTCTAGTGTCATCAAAATGAAACCATTTTGATCAAGGTTGAAACCCTTCTCCAGACCACGCATATCTGAGATGTTGATTGCGACTTCGTGGTACTCGATATTTTTTCTGGGAAACTGGCCTTCTGGAGTGAAAGCAAGAAAGTATGGCTTCACTGTCTTATACAAATCATTTTCTTTCAAAAACCAGATAGTAGGATTCACCACCGGTGACGAATCGTGAATGTTCTGCATCTTCTGCAATAAAAGAATAATCTCAATGCCAACTATAGACTGTTTTGTCCCAAAATTTCATGAAGCAGATTTATGGAACATAGCCTTGTCGTTGGAAAACTTCGGTTTAACAACTATTAAATCTACGTGCAATACTCATAGTGCTAGTCGACTCTGAGGTGCTGGCTATGTTAGCTATGCCTTTTCTAAGCAGGGTTGCTCATAGGATAACTTATTACGGTCTAAAGACACAAGAGACATTACGTTATCATCAGTTAGGTACTTAGGTAACCCGCATGGGTAACCTTTGCTGGGGGCTTGACATTAGTTTACTGCATTTTGGGGGGATCTTTAAATAGATGATAATTTTTATGTGTTACATACTGTGGGATGACACGATAACGTAAATGCGGTTTATTGGCTGGCGGAGATGAGGCGACTGGTGTGCAGAAATTTATTTCATCAAAAAGTTGGCAAAGTGCAGTTTTTACACGGAACAGACATGCCGATTTTATGCTGTTGCAAGAGTCATACGACCCTAAAGCTAACGACAACACCGCAAGGCTTGAAAATGTGTCCTTGAGCACTCCGTATACAGTACCAAAAAAGAACTCATCATCATCCTAACCATGGTCCGCACTACGCAGCGCCTATTTGTCTTCTCGCGTAATGTTTTAACACCACACTTTCTCAAAGGGTTTTGCGTGCGAATGTAGCTTTTGTCTTTTGCTAGCGACAAGCTTGGTTTTACGGCAGATGTAGGTTATTCTGAATGTCAATGTAAGTACAGTGTAGTAATTTCGTTGTCTGCATCTTAAGCAGGCTGGAGCTTCAAAGTCTAAATATCATTAAACAGACGGTCTATGATGAGGATATCTCACGTCGGAAACCACATCGTACCCTCAAATATCTGTGAGAAGAAACACAATGGACCTCAAACGACCAGGCAGACTAGCATTGGTATATCCTATCCCGGATATTGGTGCATTTGATTCTGGTTCTGAGTACGTAGCTACCACGCGTGAGTAATCAATAGCCGAACTCACAAACTTCTAGTTTTGTCGTCATTCCTGGGGTGTGGACCGAAAATTCGCCAGGCAGAATGAGAGGGAGCTGTGCTTGGGTCAGCCCTCTCACCGCATCCACAGCTGGAAATGTGCGCGTGTTTGTGTTAAATTACCAGCTTGATATTGACGGCTCGTCTCTTTGGGACCAGCTTTTGAACCAAAGCTTCGCCTTGCTCTCTGGCTTGGAGGAGCAGCGCTCACTTTCAAATGTAGTATCCGGAGTCCGCTATGCTGAGTATAACAACATATTAACGACAATGCAGACCTACCTGCGGCCCCTTCTCTTTATTTGCCACGGTCTTGGTGGCCTAATTTTGAAAAAGGTTGAGTCACAGTCGAACATGGATGTCTTTCTACTGCGCTTACATACATAGCTGTTGGTTTCATTCAACGATGCTAATATTCTGGGTCAGGCTTTAACAGTCTACGGGCGATGTCGACCGTACCAGGATGCCACTGCCGGCATAATATTTCTGGGAACTCCCCATCTGATCTCTGACAGGACTGAAGGCTGGGCAGCAGCTCAGTTACTCATGAAAGCAAACCAGAAAGATATAGGAAAGCGCAATTTAGATGATTCTGAAATGAAGGAGGTTATAGCAACCTGCCGGCAGTTTCAGGCTCTTCACCTTGGTGTTCCCATTTTATCCGTTTATGGAACACGGGAAATAAAACTACCATCCAAATGGAAGTTCCGCCCGAAGAACAACCCAGCAATAGTAAGCGCATCTTCCTTTCCTTTGCCGTATGCCCCTCTATCTAATACCTTAAAAGCTCGTCACAAAGGCAATGGTTCAGATCGATATTCGAACCGAGAAGATGTTCGAAGTCGACAAGGACCATGTAGCTCTCTGCGACATAGAAGAAAACGAGCCCCTATATAACGAAGTTGTCGATTTCTTTTCTACGTTTGTCAGCCACGCTCCAAAGGCCGTCCAGGTGTCGAATCTTCAGCCGTCTCATAAGCAGCAACCAGACTGGTGGATAGGAACCAGCGCTATCTCAGAGACCGATATGTCATCAAGTACTAGTGAGGAAAAAATATATACTCCTGAAACCACATCTAGCAAGAACATCAGCGAATCCCCCGTTGTCCAACCGATCATACCTATTTTACCTGAGATCGATAGCAGCATAGATATATTGTCTGAAGAAAATGTGAGAATACCTTTCTCTCATACTGGATCCATTGCTAAAAACAGTCAATTCTATGGTAGAGTTGATGAGCTTAAGGATATAGACATCGCGTTCGGCTTAGAACAACGCCAGGAAGGCAGAGAGAATCAGGTCCCAGAAGGAAAAGAGTATAACGCACACGTACCTAAGACATGTGTCTTATGTGGCATGGCAGGTATCGGCAAGACGGAGATAGCTATTGAATATCTCTACTCGCGCCGCGAGCATTTTGGCGCAGTTATCTGGATATACGCCGATAAGGAGAGAAAAATAGGTCCCCAGTTTGTCGAACTGGCCCAAGAGCTGAGGAAGTCACCGGCTTCCGACAACATCGACGAAGTATCTGCTCAAAATATTGTCCGGGCCTGGCTTGCGAATCCAGTCGGATATAGGCGTATAAAGGGAGCATCTATCAGAGAGGAGACGTCTTGGCTTATGATTTTTGATAATGCTGATAACCCAGATGTTCTCTACGAATGGCTTCCCGACCAAGGTCCCGGCTGCATTCTCATCACTAGCAGATATCCTTATATAAGAGAGGGTGCATACCGTCTCCAGAGTGGCCAAGATCTCGAAGTGCTGCCTCCACAGACTGGAGGTGCTATGCTTCGAGAGCTATCTGGGAGAGCGGAGGAGCCTGGCGGCGTTGAGGCCAGCATTCGTATTTCTGAAGCTCTGGGTGGACTCCCTCTGGCCATTTTTCAAACAAGTGCGAGCATCAAAGAAAATCAGCTCACATTCAAAGACTTTGAAGACTGGTACCGCGTGGAGCCTGAGTGGTTGCTTAATTTCAAAGCCACTGGACAACAGACGTCATATAAACATACGATCGGAACGTCCTTTGCCATTGAACAGCTCAGTGCGTCGGCTGATGCACTCCTCAAAGTACTGTCCGTACTCGATGCAGACAGAATAACGGAAGACATTCTCAAAGAAGGAGCCAAGAAGGTCACGCTACCACATTACCCCATAGAAAAGAATTCGTATTTCAAGGCTCGAACGGAGCTTCTGCGTGCATCTCTTGTGACGAGAAACATGGCAACAGATGAACTGCGCACACACCGTCTCGTCCAGGAGGTCGTCAGACGTAAGATGAATGAAAGAACACTACATTCTGTTTACGTAGCAGCGGCGATTCTGTTGTCTGAAGTATGGCCCTACGTCTCCGGAACGGATCCTACGCGAAACCAGCCATGGCGTATTCCAGAAGCCGAAAGGTACACACCACATGTTTGTAGACTTGAAGAGCTATTTGGTCAAGATGTCAGAGATGGGAAATACGATGGAACAGCGACAATCGGCCAGCTACTCTGCAGTTATGCGTGGTAAGTATTTTTCTGTTTCTGTTGACCACCAGATTCGCATCTGACACCCTACTTACAGGTACATATATGAGCGCGGTTTTCCTGCACAAACTGCGTTGTTTGCATCTGTCGCTCGAACCATACTATCCAAAGCCCTGGAAGGAGACGGGGTCGATAAAAATACGGTAACTAAGTGGCTGGGTGAAGCGCATCATAATCTTTCGCTCTCGGCTTGTCAGATGGGTACTTCGGACGGAATTGCGGATGCGAAATTATGGCTGGCAATATTGAAAGACCGCCTTGATAGCTATCACCAAGACGATGACTGGGTGGCTCTAGCAACGGCATACAACCAGATGGGGATTTGCTTTGCAAGCAAGGACGACTTTCAGAGCGCCGTACAAAGCTTTGAAGAGAGCATACAGGCCTACCAACGTATTCCAAACGCCCCTGCTTTCAGTGGAACTTTTCCAGCGATCTCCCTCGCTCTCGTATACGTGCTTCAGGGGCGACCGGATGATGGCGAGAGAGTCTTGATGCCGGTCTTGACTGAGCACGAGAACATTCTCGGCAAGGAGGATACAACAACCACGGAGTAAGTACAGATTTCGCTCTTCGTCGTTCGCCTTTGCTACTTGATCCGGGATGCTGAAAGACAAAAAGATCGGGCCACATTTGGCGTGCCATGGGACATATTCGTAATGGTCAGCAACAATTTGAAGAAGCACTCCTATATCATGATCGCGCAACAAAGAATTTTCGACTCACCATGGGTGACAAGCACGACTTTTCAGGAGACTCTTTCTACAGCCTAGCGGATGACTTCATGCGCAAGGGCGATTTTAGCGCAGCCTTGTGAGATAATCTTCCCATGAACAACCCCTTCCCGCTCTAGCGAGCAAAGACCCGACTCAAATGCTTACTTGAAGATTTCCACTCAGAGAAAATATAAATCAGGCCATTGGTGCCTTTTCAGCGGGGGAACACAGAGATGCCCAAGCTGCACGTGCTATTTGGCGAAAAGGTTGTCTGCTGGAAGCGATGGGAGACGGGGAAGATGCTAGGCATCTCTATCAGCAGGCCATGGAAATAAGACATAAAATCTTGCCGGATGATATCCGGCCGGTGGAAGAGCTGGTAGACGAAGATTGGACTAAGCTGATTATCTATTGGTCACGTTGAGTGCAACATGTGAGTGTAGATTAGAAAGACAATCCTACGGTCCTACATTCGCAAGCACTACTCCGTAGGTCTGCCCAGTTTATTTGAATATGGAAGAATCAAGCCAATAAGAATAGAAGATTTGTAGCACTATAGGCAACTCTTCTGTATAATAAAATATCAAGTTTCGAATCATAGGCCACTGCGTATGGACCAGATTTAAGCAGACATGTCATTCCCCTGTCCACTGACAGTTTTTGTGATATGGGCGACACATGGGTTGGTATAGCAGTTTCTACAGAGTAGTATAGTGGCGTTTCTTGTAGGTGGTTATTAGTGGGGCACCTTTGGACCCCACTAGGCGGACCATCGTAATGTTTGACCTTTTATCTTGAGCAGAGCAAACACAACTGTACGAGAAGGCACCTTGTTAGAACAGAAGGCAATGGAAAGCCAGGCAGTGTTTTTTTCGGCCGCCACTCCGGTTGAGGACGCCCTTACGGCGAGGGCGGTGGCAGTTGGACTTTTTCTAGGGGCCGGCGTCTGCATCGCAAATATGTATTTCGGTCTGCAGGCTGGCTTGGTCAATGCCATGCCGATGCAAAGTGCCTTGCTGGGCTTTGCTCTATTTCGTGGTTTGCAGCGCCGACTGCACATGAGAACACCAGCATCGCCCATGGAGACTACGGTGGTCGAAATCGTCTCTGGGGCGGTGGGTCTAGCGCCATTCACGTCAGGTTTTACCTCGTTCATCCCTGCCCTGCAATTTTTAGCATCTCCAGAAGAACTAGGTCCGGCGACGCTCTTCAGCCTCGGGCGGCTTCTGTTGTGGTCTGCCGCCATATGTGGACTGGGCATTGTCGCTTCTGCTCCTTTTCGAAGCCTCTTCATTCTCCACGACCAGCTCCGCTATCCGTCCGCCACGGCCACGGGCACCCTGATCGGCATTCTTTTTCGACGTCGAGACATCGTGGCTCGAGCGGGTCCGCTAGAGGCTGACCATGAGCCTCTGCCTCCGGGGCCCGACTTCCTCCGGGGGTCTGAAGAAGAGCCAGCGACAGTGCCGAGACCCGACTTGGTCTTGGACGAGTCGAGTGATGCCTTCGGCCAGAATTCCAATACATCTGCCCTACGCGTCCTTCTGTGGTCACTGGCAGGCTCTGCGCTATTTGTAAGCGGTCCGTTCCCATGCTACAAATTCGATATTACGTAGACAGCTATATTCACGTTCTGATTATAGGCTCTCATTGCCTGCTTCGTGCCGGTGCTAAAGCATATTCCAATATTCGGCCTCGCCGCTGCCAAAAATTTGCTCTTGGAGTTTGACTTTTCTCCAGCCTACGCCGGCTATGGCATGATCATTGGGCCCAGCATCAATGCTTACATGGTGCTTGGTGCCGTGGTAGGATGGGGTATTTTGTCGCCAATAGCTAAAGCCAAGGGATGGGCGCCTGGGCCAGTCGGCGACTGGGATCGAGGCTCACGCGGTTGGATCCTATGGGTCGGCATGGGCTTAGTTCTCGGCGACACGTTCATCGGACTAGGCTGTATGATTCTCAGACCTCTTCTTCCTTGGATGTGGCAGGCATGGTGTCGGATCCTGCGGTGGTCCCGCGAACGTCTTGACTTTCGCAAACCAGTAGATGAAGAGCCCCTACTTCACACCAGCCCGAGCTTACGTGACGAAAACAGCACAGTCGACGACCAGACGGAATATGCACATGCGGACTCTCGAAACACGTCGCTCGTTACTACTAGTCTCCTCTTCTGGACAGGCGCGATCATCCTTCCTTTTTTCTTGCTACCGCTGCTTACTGTGTTTCGGGAAATGGTTTCGCCTTTATCTGCTCTGGCTTCTGCTCTCCTTGTCCCCATCGCCGGAGTTATGTCAATGCGCTCCTTAGGGCAGACGGATAATGGTGCGGGTATCGCAATTGGTAAGACAGTCCGAGCGAGGCTTTTCCGGCATCTCTTTGTGCACATTGGACTTACTCTTTGATGAAGGGAGACTAGCACAATTCGTAATCGCCGTGCTCGTCCGCCCTTCTAGTCAGATATTTACCACAGCAAATATACTTCTCGGTGGGGCCATCGAATCCGGGGCTTCGCAGGCTTCGCAGCATATGGGGGGCCTCAAGACAGCATATATGACCAGCACCGCCCCAAGAGCTGTCTTCTATGGTCAGATCATCGGGTCCTACGGAGGAGCTCTCGTTGCAACTCTCCTCTACAGAATGCACACTTCGATCCTGAAAATTCCAAGTGAAGAGTTCAGTGTCCCAGATGCTCGCCTATACATCATCGCTTCTCGCTTCATCCGCCAGGAAGGACTCCCATCTGGGGTGGCACATTTTGCCGTGGGGGCATTTGCGCTTGGTGCCACGCTCAGTGCGCTCAGAATTGGAGCTGCAAAATATCGATGGCGATGCTTTATTCCATCGGGCGTGGCAATGGCCATTGGTATGTTGGTTTGCAAGACATGGAAGAGAAGAAGACAATTGCTAACTTTTCCAAGGCATGTATATTGTACCAGCCATAACGCTCCCTCGGGCTGTCGGAAGTCTCGTCTTCGTTATGGCCCAGAGATGGTTCCACGTAAACGGGTTTACTTTACTATGTTCTGCAACAGGCCTGATTCTCGGGCAAGGACTATTCAGTCCAATATATTTATTACTTGAAAGAAAATAACAACCAAAAAGCAGAAAACACCTCTGTTGCTGCTACATTGTACTGAGGAGGACTTTCTGTAGCGATACTGGATTAGACAAGTTCTGCTTATTTTAGTGTTTTCTTGCTAGATATGTGAGATACGGAGAATTGCATGGATATTTTGAGAACTATGCCATGCCTGTTGACTAGCGATTAGACCCATTTTATGTGACCAACCAGGATGAAGGATTCAGCCTGGGAACTAAACTTTTTTTTTGCGCCGTGCCGCCTTCCCAAAATTGAAATGCGCTAAATCGGCCACTTCTATTGAGTACATATTATTAGACTCCAGTCCTTTCACATTTGCTGCCTCGCTGTTTGCTACTTATTCTACAGCGCCTACCTCCTCTTCAGTACGAATAGCATTTCACGTTGCCGTCCCCACCCCTGAGAGGCGCATTTGGTGTATTTCTGCAACAGTTGCAGAGCTTCTCATCCTTGAGCCATGCTGTTGCTCAATCGGTTGCCAACACCAACAGCTTTCCAGCGCAGATTATCGGCGGGTGGATTTTCAATGTCTCCAACTTACTTCTTCCTAGTTCCTTTTCATAGTTCTAGCCAATTGCATTGTTCTGTGATAAAAGCGACCTACTTCAGTCTCAAAAGAGATAGTGTACGTTCAAGGTCTTAGCATCTCGGACATTGGCTGGGAAGCAAATCCGAGGAGCCATACTCTCTTTCTGAATACACCAAGAATATATCCCGACGATGTCCGTTCTGCATCTGACAGTTGACTCGGTTGACAATGCGGTAACTCGCAGTGCCAAGACAATCGAGGAAGAAAAGATGGCGAAGAGGGACAGGCGAACATCTTGGGCGTGGCTGCCTTGGGCTAGAGGAAAGGGAAACAGCAGATCTTTGCCAAAGACACTTCCAAAAGGCAACACCGGATACACTGATGCCAGAGTCGCGACCATCTTGAATGATTTCCTGCAGCCCGACACCAAATTATCTTTAGCCGCAGTAGTCGACTCGATTCTGGCACTAATACCAGTGAACGCTGCTGAGAATTACGAAGTCAGCCAGTTTTCGAGCATGTGTGCAGAGCTAGCTGAGCAGATTCCCTACGATCATCCTTCGCAACTTAAGCTCACAATGCTCCTCGGGAGGCTCGACGCGTCCTCTAAATTCAAGAGCAAATACCATCTCAAGGTCAAGACTGTTGATGACCACTGTGGTTGGCATATTTAAACGTATTGTCCCTATATTCTAACTATTTATCTATAGTCTAGAGAAGAAGTTTACGGTCCCTTTCAACTTTTAGGGGAATACATTGGCGATGTGAGCGGTGGGTGTTTTTCTTTTTGTCTTCCCTACATCCCCAACGCTAAAATTTCTGTTTCGGCTTGTGCTGCTGCTTTATCTTATTCTCCAGCACTGAAACTTGTCTAATTGTATACAGGCCCGGATGAAGAGGACCCTGGCCATTGGGTCAACCTCTCAGCTTTCACAGCTAATCTGTTTGCCACTGGGATTTGGGGCGCTTCTCCAGGCACTTCATTCACTCATATGAGGGCTGTTTTTGAATTCCAAAATTTCGATGGGAACGAGGCATGGGAGAAAAATGCTGAGGTCATGGCAGCCGCCCAATGGATATTTTGGCACGGACAGGGGATATTCAAGTTCTTCCTCTACGACGACATCGACGACATTGAAGACGACGCTAACCCGAACGGTGCTCTTCAAAATGTCGGTGGGAAGCTCGAGGGCGTCGTCCCTGTTGTCCATCCACGCTCTATTGAGCGATGGCGATTTTGGAAAGATAGCTTTGCTGCGGTTGAAGGGCAGTCGTATGCTACGGAGGAATGTAAGAAGGTGGCTATGCGGGCCGTACAGCTAATGGGGGCGATTGAAGTTAGTATGTTATTTTGAGTAGCTGTGCGTATGTTTGCCAGGGTGATGAGCCGGGTATTGTTGTGTGTTGTTATGCTACTTCTGTGTTTTCTTGTGATATTTAGTTACTCCGCTAATATGAATATTCTCGTTTTATATTAGGCAGTTATTCTAAAACGCAACATTTTCGTATTTAAGGGGATAGCCGCAAGCCTGCAGAGTACCAACAGTCTACAGCATGCTACTTCTTTGCCATTCAGCAGCATTCTACTCATACAAAATCAATGCTCTCGCTTCTGCATATTGCGAGCAGAATCTACACGGCTATTATAGTAAAATGATGTTGGAGGAGGAGCCTTTCTACACTTAGCGCTGTCGTTCCTTGTACTGGACATCCTTCACACAACATTGATCTTGTACACTGAATCACGACATTTGAATTTTCAGCTACAGAGCTCAACTCTGCAGCAACAGATCCGCGCGGTACACCGAGTTTAGAACAATGTCCACGGTATTCCTCTAAACTGTTCGGCAACAAGTTGGCGCTAACGTATTTTATATTCCACGCGGAAGGGTGCGACGGTCAATAACTTTAACTAGATATACTTTGCTGTTTTTTATACACAGCCGTTTTGTCATTATATTCGTTCGTATTACCAACTAGGACTGCCCAAAAGAATGGCCAACATTGATTGGAGATGTACGGTAGGCCTATTTGTTGCGGCGATTTTGGGGCATCTTCTGGCACTGCCTACACGTACGGTCGTTTGCGGAACACTTTTCTCTTCGTTGGATGTCCTTATAAAAGTTCGTGAACAACAAATACAATGACCCACCAAGCTCTAACAAATGGTCAACGGCGAAGTACAATGACTAAGAAAATCTTAAGAGCACCGTAGATTTTTCTTATGTCGGCGGCGTATCATGCGGTAACAAATTAGCTCTCGTTTGGGCAAAGCAATGCAGCACAAGAGTTTACGTTCTTTTCTCTGAATTTTCTGCTGTGTCTAATTGAAGCCGTTGCGGGATAAATCGGAAAGCAAAGACTGACGACAGTCACGCTCCAAGGACGAAAATGCCTCCAGTTTGTTGGCTATTTTCGGGTCGCGTTGGTATTCTTTTGTATGGCGCCGCTGTAGCAAAGCTCATTAAATTCGTGCCTTTTATGCTAATTATTGATTTAGCGAGGATGTTGGTGCAGTGTATCTTCCGTTTACTTTTCGGCTCGCATTTTGGTATATTCTAGATGGTGGCGGGGGAGGCACAGCACAGGCAGCAGTTTGTATTTGAGATTAAGAAACAGCGCGTTCATGCCGGCAAATGTGGTAAGATATGTAGATTTTCTGCAGATAGGTAGGATGAGGTCATGGAGGGTACTGTGGCGGCTGTTGGCCAACCAAACCAAGGAGTCTTATACATGCCTTCATTTTAAAGAAATGTTTTGATCACCTTTCAGCTCTTGTTTACTTTCCTTACCTTCTTGACCTTTGCCATTTCTTTTTTAGTGGAATAATGTCTCGAAAGAGCACGAATACTCTAGACTAGGTCAAACAGCGCGACATCATCGCTATGGAGACTAGCTTATATTGTGTGAAGTTTCCCCCGGTGATGAATATTTATTTTTCCTGGGGAGATCTAAAGCATTTTTATATCTGCGGCGACACGAAGGATGAAAAATTGTTTTACATTGAACTCCACACGGGAGTGAGCCGAAAAGGACTGCTCGGCGGCGCACATGGCCACAATTTTCACCGCGGGCCTAACAAAGACGACCCGGTAGTAGCTGCTGTTGGCTACGAAACCTTCCAAGCGGCAAGCCTGTACCAGTTCAACTCGGATTCCGTCGTCATCCTCCCGCCTTACGATCCGTACAACCCAAAGTCGACATTAATGGTGGTAGAGAAGATGCTGGCAAGCACGACGCCAGAGCACCGAACGATTTTTTCGTTTTCTATTGAGGTGGGCGACAAGATGCTGCGGGAGAAGTTCGAATGGCAGCAGTTCAAAAAGGACGAGGACAGCAACGCAGAGGCCGGCGGATTCAAGCTGGTGAGGCTGTCTCCGCGCCACTGGCGCGGCGGCAAAAGCAGCCGCGACAGCAACGGAGAAGAGGGGCCAAGCAGCCTTCTGGAGGCCGCCATAGATTATAGCGAGACTGTGGCCATCCTCGCATGGACGAAAAGCTGGTTTGGGCATTCCAACGTCTTTTCAATGCATCCATTCACCCTCAGGTTCATGGGCAGCGGGAAGCTGGGACAGCTTGGGGACAGGTGGGCACTCATGACTGTTTTAACGGCATTGCGCATTTACGATCTACACAGGATCGGGCGAACAAGTCACAGATCCGTCCACATTGGGGAGATTATACGTGGAGGTAACTCATCTAGTGCGAGTCGGGGCAAGGCGGTCGAGTTCGAAGGATAAGTGGCAATTGTATAAAGGTCACTAGGCAGTGCTACAAAATTGTGGCCAGACCAATAGAAATCGCAGTCTTCGGGCGAGGCTAGGGGAAATAGTGTACAATATAATTGCATTTGATGATGGAACCGTAAAATAATTGCATACTGAGAAAAAAAAAAAGAGGACTCGAAGAGCAGAGGGCACTCAAAAGTGTTTAGGAAAGCAATTGTCAAAGCCGGAAGCACATTCGGCGTCTCCTAGAAAGCTTTAAGTTCCAAGACCATTGCTTCCTCCGCCTCTGCTCCTCTGATCTACCCTCTATTCATTTCTCTGAAGCCTTGGCATACTTCTCGACTGTCGAGACATCATAGGGCCATTCAAGACAAAGTTTCTTACAGTTCCAGAGGAGCATGTTGCTTGATTGCAACGCTCCTAAGATTTTTTTTCCAACGAATACAACTACCATCAACTATCAGCTTCATGTAATCTGCCGAACGGCCTTCACACGCTAACTGGTGCTGAAGCAGAAAAATCCTCGAGGAATAATGACCAAAGGCGAAACAACAAAAAAAAAGAAAGCTTGGGGGGGTTGGGACCTGTCTGCACTGACTGACAGGCCTTCGGCTAGCGGCTTGTCCCGTCTCCTCTTGTCGTTGTCGTGCTCCAGGGTCCTGGCTGACTTCCCTGGTCCTGGAAGAGTATGGCGTGATAGGTGTCAAAGTGATTGGTCAAATATTCGCAAGAAGTCCGTGGTAGCACCAAACACCTTTCTTTTTGCAGAGACAATAGATGCGCAGAATCCCACGTTGCTGCCTATAATTACATAAGCTCTGCACTTGATGTGCGTTGCACAAGTGCTGCATCAAGATTCTCGCCGTGGGGACACATGATATCTTTCGGAGATGCAATACTTTACCTTCACTCTTGGACAATACACAGAATCATTGTAGGCTGCACAGTCAAGGCAATTCATTGCCATAAAGCCAGTGGCCAGCACGCCCTCTAACAATGAACGTACACGAATATTTAGGGTCGACTCCTGGACCTGTTTTTACCAACCGTCACAATGTTAAAACAAGGTAAGTTTGCAGCTACAGTACGACAATACCCTGTTGCTAATGTACAGCGCACAGCTACGGAGATAATCCAGTCAAATGGATAGATCAAGCTTCCCAATTTGCAAAGGCAGGCTACCTACAGGCTGCATTAATATTCAGCATCTTGATCTGGACGGTGAGCAGTGTATGTCGCGTCCTGGAGCCGAGAGCAGCAACTAACTCGAGGGTGTCTCATGTTCGGCTGCCGTACGAACTCTGCGCACAAGTAGTGCGAGCTCTCGCCCTTGCCTTCATGATAGCTGCCGCTCTGGACACGAACGGACAGTGGCTTAACGTCCTGGCGACAGGCTACGTCGTCGTCCTAGGTCTCCTACGACTGGCGATAAACGACATGCAATGGCGTCACACTTCGCTGCATCAAGTTAATCTCCTCCTCGTGGGATCTTTTCTCTTGCTGCTGGTTGCCGAGGTGATACCAAAAGTCCAGCTTAACTCGAGCTATGAGCTACACCCTATGGTGCTGGGGGCTATCATCAGCCTAGGATTAGCCGTTGCTGTGGCGATGGTTACGCCCCGGGAGTGGCGGCCCCCTTCAGCAGACCTGGACGTGGACCTGCGGGCGCCACATCCAACGCCGAGCTTAGAAGAGACGTGTAGCTACTTTCTCTTTTACTTCACCTACGACTGGCTGACACCGCTCATATGGAAGGGATGCCGGCGGTCGGTCGAGATAGACGACCTACCGTCACTGCCGTGGTACGATGAGCCGTTGTTACTTCTTGCTCGTATACAGGAGAAGCGCAGGAAATGGCAGAAGACGCTCTGGACTGTGGTTTTCTTCCAACCAGAAGAACTCTTGGCTCTGGTAGCTTGGGTGTCGCTCTCGTATTCCGTCGAGCTAGTGGCCCCGTTTGCTATGTATCAACTGCTGGCCTATCTCTCTGATCCTGATGATGCGACGCTGCATCCCGCACTCTGGCTGTTCCTCATGTTCACCAGCTCTATTTGCCGTTCTGTGTCCTCCCAGCAGTACATATTCACTTGTACCCGGCTGTTTGTGCGCATTAAATCGGCTATGACGCAAGAATTATACCATCGAGCCATGTACTCTATGGAACTGGAAGAAGACAGTCTCAACTACATTATGCACAAGGGCAAGGACAAGCGCGAGGGAGCCGGCAGAAAGCAAGCAAGCCCAGGTGCCGAGCCACAAAGCACATCGGCAGGCCGGCTAGCCAACCTGATGGCCAGCGATGTCAATGCCATCTACGTCGCGCGTGACGTGATACTAGCGGGTGTCGGGATCCCTATCGGTGTTATAATTTCCATCGTTGGACTCTACCAGATCACCGGTTGGGCATCCTTGGTAGGCGCAGGCTTGATATTCTTTTCGGCGGCGCTGTCGGCAAAGCTGGCGCAGAAGATGGGCACCCACCAGCGGATTGTGAAACAGGCGCAGGACTCGCGCATCTCTCTCATATCGGAGTATTTGGGCTCCATCAAGGCCATCAAGTACTTCGCCTGGGAAGATGCTATGATGGAGCGGGTGCTGGAAGCGCGTAGCAGAGAACAAAAGGGGCTGTGGCGAATCACCGTGCTATGGGTCCTGTTCGGGCAGACCATCGAGCTGATGCCGCTACTCGCTCTACTGGTTATTTTCAGCATCCATGTAGTTGTGCTCAAGAAGCCCCTGACCGCGCCGGTAGCCTTCACCACGCTGTCCCTGGTCACGATCATGCGAAGGAACGTCATGATGGCTACTTCCATGATGAGCAGTGTAGTCGCGGCCGCTATCTCGATCGATCGCCTCGACCGGTACTTCGCCAACACGTTGCCAGTGACAACGTACCCAGCCGGACCGCTGCGGGTCCAGAACAGCACGGCACGGCGCAACAAGACGGCCGCCTTTACGCTGAAGGACGTGTCGATCGACTTCGTAGAAGGCGGCCTGAACGTGATCTCGGGTGCGAGCGGCTCTGGAAAAACCACACTGCTTCTCACCATTCTCGGCGAGACCATCCTAGAGAGTGGCTCCATCAGCCGGCCCGAAGATGTGGCCTTTGCCTCGCAGACGCCCTGGCTACAGAGCGACACGATACGCAACAATATCCTCTTTGACGCGCCGCTCGAGCAAGTTCGGTATGACCGCGTCGTCGCGGCCTGCTGCATGGACGTCGACCTCGGCGAGCTGCCCGACGGAGATGCTACCGAGGTGGGCGAGAACGGCACGGGCCTCTCGGGGGGGCAGCGCGCGCGCGTGGCCCTCGCGCGCGCCCTTTACTCCAAGGCGCCGCTGCTGCTGCTAGACGACGTCTTCTCAGCGCTAGATGCTAAGACGGCCACGCTGGTCTGGGAGGCATGCTTCTGCGGGGACCTGCTCCGCGGCCGGACCGTCGTCCTCGTCACGCAGATGCCGTGGATCGTCACCCAGGCCGATCTCACCGTCTGGCTGGAAAATGGCGCCGTCGCGCAGACGGAAAGGAAATTCAACGTAATAAGAAGTCCTGTCGTGTCGGGATCATCGGAAGAGACGGAGGCAGGAGAGGAGACAGGGGACGAAGCAGTGGGCACAACAAACCTTTTGGCAACAAGCGACGCTGCGAATCCGGTCGAGCCCTCTCCGAGCCAGGACGTTATTGCCACAGAGATGAAAGCGAGTGGCACTGGGGAACGGATGATGTGTAAGAACTTTTCGAAAATCCAGCTCTTCCTCCTGTCTCAAGAAGATAAAAAGCTAATACTATAACCGATTGCAGTCTTCAAATATATGCTTTGGTTCGGCGGGCCCCTCTATGCGATCGCTACCATCATCTGCACCGTCCTCGTGAGCGCCACTTTCATTGGGACGTCGTATTGGTTATCCTTCTGGGTAAACGCCTACAGCTCTGACGAAGCCGTCAATGTGGCCTTCTACCTCGGCATTTATGCAGCCTTCATCGTCGCCTCGATCGCCCTCAGCGGCCTCAACACCGCTGTCTATGCTAACGGCGCCTGGCTTGCGGCTCGACGCCTGCATCACCGGCTCCTGCAGTCGGTTATGCGCGCGCCGCTCGCGTGGTGGACGTCGGTGCCGATCGGACGCGTTGTGAACCGCTTCAGCCGCGACCTCTACTCGCTCGACGATACGCTGGGCAAGGTGCTGCAGTACTTCTTAGGCAGCCTAGTTCGACTTTTCTTCTCGCTTGGCGCCATCGCCAGCATCTTGCCGGCGTTTGCGCTGCCTGCCCTGGCTCTCTGCGGCGTCGGCGCCGTCGCCGGCGAGATGTACACGCGCACGGCCGTTACCATCAAGCGCCTCGTGTCCAGCAGCCAGTCGCCCGTCTTCTCGCAGTTTGCTGACACGCTGGCGGGGCTGGCGGTCGTGCGAGCACGAGCGGGTGCGCCCCGCGCCTTCGCCGACCGCATGGCGGCCCGCGTGCGCGTCTCCTCGCGCGCCCACAAGGCCTCGCTCAACTGCAACCGCTGGGTCGCGGTCCGGATCGACGCCGTCGCCGCACTGGTCGCGCTGCTGGCGGGGCTGATCGCCATCGCGCAGGCGCGCTCCCTCGCCGCCGGCCTCGTCGGCTTCTCGCTCACGGCAGCCACGGGCCTGAGCGGCACCATCCTCGGCCTTGTCCGATCCATGAACAACCTTGAGGTTGAGCTGCAGAGCTTCGACCGCGTGTGGGAGTACTCGGACCTCGAGCCTGAGGAGAATGTGAAGAGCGAGAGCGAGGAGGTAAAGCAAGATGCAGAAGGGAATAATCCGGGTTGGCAGGGCACGGTGCGAGGCCGAGAAGGGATTGCTATTCCGGCGAACTGGCCTGCAACGGGCGCTGTCGAGTTCCGTAATGTGACGATTCGATATGACCCTGACGGCCCTGACATTCTGAAAGATATAAACCTGAAGCTGGGGGCCGGGCAGCGCGTCGCTATTGTTGGGAGGACGGGTTCCGGTAAGAGTACGGTAAGTAACCTCGTCGCTCTCTCTCTATTTTCACCCTCACAGTTGGATTTATTATCTTATAATATTAAACCTAGTTTCTCCTTTCCCTCCTTCGTTTCACCCACATCGTGGCCGGCCAAATCCTTTACGACGGTGTCGATATCACGGTCGTCTCGCGAAAGCGGCTTCGAGAGGCTCTTACTATCATCCCGCAGGAGGCCGTCCTCTTTAATGGTACAGTCGGCTCCAACCTTGACCCGTCCGGCGAGATCCCGACCAGGAGGTTAGAGCAAGCTCTTACGTTATGCGGCGACATTGCCTCCTTCCGGTTCCGCGATAGGGGAGAAGACGAGACGGACGCGTTTAAACCTGACATTACACAAATTGTAAACGATGAAGAACAAGAACCGGAGTCTCAGCCTAATGAGCGTACATCTCTACTTGCCTCAAACAGAGGCAATAACACTATCGGCGTCGCCGGGAGCAAACCTATCAACAGAGCCAACACCAAGGACGACGACGGCGGCGGCGTACTAAACCTGAGCACTCCAGTCCTAGCTAAGGGCGAAAACTTCAGCCACGGCCAGCGCCAGGTCCTCTCGCTCTGCCGAACGCTCGTGCGCGGGAGCCGGCTGATGCTGCTGGACGAAGCGACCGCTAACATGGATTACGAGACAGACCGGGGCGTCCAAGCCGTGCTGCGGCAGGAGCTGCTCGCGGCAGAAAGACATAGGCTCGATCACGAAAATAATAGAAACATGGTGGTCCGAGGTGCAGGTCCTCGCACGCTAGTAACGATCGCGCACCGGCTACGGACCATCGTTGACTACGACACAGTCGTCGTCATGGGTGCCGGCAGGGTCATCGAGGTGGGGTCGCCGCGTGAGCTGTGTGAATCGAAGGGTGTTTTTTGGGATATGGTCAGGCATAGTGGCGAGGGAGAGGATCTGGAGAGGTTAATTGTTGCGGGTGCTGTGATGTCGGAGAGAGATAGGCCACAACCCTGTTGATTTCAAATCACTTTTGATTTTTTTTTTTCTGAAAGTATCATGCCTAGCCGTAGAAAAATACATATAAAATTCCCTTTACTCTGGCGGCCTATATTGTCTAGATTAGAGAGGCTTGAGACATAATAACAGGCCTATTGTCCCACTCGAAAACTCTCGCTGGAAATTTCCTCTTTAAGATGTGCGCCTGTGCAGTCCCTGCAGTAACCTGCTTAGAGGGTGTTCTTTTATATGCTTCTGTGGTATAGTGAGAGCGAGACCAGCTGACCTCTCGACACTACCTAACCACCAAGACCAACACAACTCAACTAAACTGCCCAGAGAAGCCTTGTCAAGGCTTATCCGGGGATTTCCTAGCCTCCCTTGCTGCATAGTTGTCCAAGTTATATGATGAGACCGTAGTAACCCTGGGGCCGGGTCGGCCTCTGGCCTACGGCCAGTGGCCTTTTTCAGTTTTCAACCAATTCGCAGCCAATTGACTTCGTTCTTGTTCCCACGAATATCCTCTACTCTGATCGGGAGCCGTATTTGCTCAGAAAGTGTGTATTCAGGTGCCTGCCTATTCTATCTGGTAGAAGGAGCAAAAAGTCTGCCTCCCCTTTTTGTATGACCACAGGGCAGTGAGAGAGGGCAGAATAGCTTCAGACAGCTACATCCTCCACATCTCTTCAGCACTGCGCAGGGGGTCTCCATGCCTACGACCCAGTAGAAAGAGACCGTCGCCAGAGATCAGATTTTCTAGATCCTATCTTCCGCTAGAGTAAAGGTAAAGCGGGCTGCCAAAGGAAGAACGACATCAAGTCACCGTTGCTGAGCTTCACTATGCTATGTCGAAGAGTTCTCTGCACGATATCAAAGAAGCCAAATGAGGGCAATGTTAACTGCCTTTTTTTTTTTATTAAAAGGAATTATTAAAAGGGATAGATTCGGGATGTGATGATTCCACTAAGGCCAGTAGTTTTTATCCGAATTTGGGATATTGGTCATGGAGGCGAGACAATTCATTCATTTCACTGAACCTGTTTCAATGAGTTAGCTAGTCACCCAGAAGTGCATATAAGTACTTCGAAATCCCGAGTGTATAATTCTAGCACGGTAAACTAAAGAACTTTTACATGGCACTGTTTTACGGCATGTTCGCGGCAGAGCAGGAAGTACGACTTTTTAATCCCACGACTGAAGATTGAGGTGTCAGAAACTAATTGGACCCGTACAGAACACTCCAATAGCGCATGAAAGGCTTCGGTGTATGTCTTTATTTTGAAATCCTAACATAGTGAATTCTCTTTAAACATCAAAAGATATTCTACATGTTAAAAGTCGTTGGGAGATGAAAAGTGCACGAGGAGAGGATAATTTATGAGTGCCCTGCTGTAGGGACTTGCGCTCTTGCAACAGTGGTATTTAGTAAAGCAGATGATTAAGTATGTGTGCAAGTGTTATATAATGTGCTTCAAACAACGTATCTACAGCTAACATTCGTTATTTAAATACAATATATAGCAGGCTTTGGGGCGGCCGATTGGGCTTTTTTTTGGGGGGGGGGGGAGCGGCCGGGTCGGTACGGCTGTCGCACGGCCGGGGCGGTTCAGCTGTCGGATGGTTGCTTACCAGTCGGGCGGGCACTTATAGCCAATAAATACGCAGAAATTACCGAAGCAATTCCCAGTTCTCGTTTTGAAGCACGATCATATGATAAATCGCATGCTCTGCTACCTTTTGATGCTCTGATTACGCCAGCAAGGGGGTGCCGTTACAGGAGTCCCGGCGCACGCCGTAGATTTAACGCTTTTCGTGGAAGACATAGAGGTGAAGATGTGAAACGCCTATCGTAAGACGTGGGGACTCGGTGTCGGCGGATTTGATCTTTCGGCTGGGGCTGACTGTGGCTGATTTTTGCAAGTGTTTGTGAGTTCTCCATTAGGTGATGCTTGGTAGGGAATGCCCTTGTACTCCCAAAATGCTGGGTGTGTTTGGGGCTAGGTTTGGTGTATTGCTTTCTTCCATACGCGTAAGAAGAGAGTACTTTGTACGGAGTAGAGCTTCGTACGATAATGGAAGTACTAAAAGGTGGATGCATCTTTTGTCGGTGGAGACCCTTGAGCAAGTTAGCATTGGCTGGGCGCTGACAGTCAACTGACGCAGTCCACCCAAAGCTGTATTTATCGTAAGACGCCTCAGAACTAATTCTTTTCTTTTTGTTTTTGCTCTTGCTCTTGCTGTTGTTCTCATTATTCCTTTCCATCTTATTGATCGTTCTTTTCCCTAGTTATGGCGTTATAGTTTTGTTCCTAAAATGTCTTCACAGCTAGCGAAAGAGGCGCAAGATGAAGAAGAAGGGGCTTTATTGGGGAGTAGAGAGCTGGAGGCCTGTGATGATATCAATGGTGGTTGCAAAGGGATTGGTGCCCACGATATAATTTTCTTGCGAAGACCAGTGGGTGGGGGAACGCTAGGGGGAATGATGATTCTTTGTAACCTAGTTGTGATGATCCTGACTGGCTTCACATATTACCGCTGGTCTCAGCGTTCACCAATACTTCGAATAACGCCAGGTAGCACAGCGAGTCATGCAGTTGCAACGGCGACGACAACCGTACCCATTGTCGCCACTACCAGTGCACCACCAGCAACAACCAACACGCCCGTCCATGGGCAGGAAGTCTTCAGCATACCACCAAGCAAGAACTTTGACCTCAAAAAAACGGGATTTTCGATTCCAGGGACGCCAAAGCGCCGCGACTATGTCTTTAACATTACCCGCCAGACCAGCAATTCGGACGGCTTCGACAAACCTATGATCCTCGTCAACGGTCAATCGCCAGGCCCGCTTATCGAGGCCAACGTCGGCGACGCCATTCGCGTCGTCGTGCACAACTCTATGCCGGACGTCCGGACAACGGTGCACTGGCACGGCATTGACCAGCGCAGCAGCGCCTGGATGGATGGAGTGTACGGCGTCACGCAATGCGGTATCCCGCCGGGAGAGAATTTTACCTACGAATTCACCGTCCAAGGGCAGCGAGGAAGTTTCTGGTATCATTCACATGTGACAGGACAGTACGCAGATGGGCTGTTTGGGCCACTAGTATGTCTCTCGCCTTGTCGCTCCTTGTTCTCTGCTCCATCTTTTAACCTTGACAGGTCATCCATGATCCAGAAGAGATGGTACCAGAGGTGGACGAGGACTGGATCATCATGGTCGGCGATTTGTATCATCGAACGGAGAAGCAGCTTCTCGACGAATACCTTGGCATCTCAAGCGGCCGCCACGGTATGGTTGGTATGGAGCCGTCGCCCGACAACTTTGTCATGAACGGGCGTAACGTCTTTGACTGCACTGGGAAGTGCAAGGCGCAGAAGCTGCCGGGCAAAGACGAGTATACGCTGGCGCAGTGCACGAGCGGCTCCGTATTTAGCATGCGCCTTGGCCGGGACAGAAGCGCGCGGCTGCGGCTCATCAGCCACAGCTCCAACATCCCGCTGTGGTTCTCGGTCGACAGCCACGTGCTGCAGATTGTGGAGATCGACGGCGTGGAGGTCGAGCCGATCAAGACGACGCGCGTGTTCCTCAACCCGGGGCAGCGGTACTCAGTGGTGCTGCACGCTGACCAACCATCCGGCAACTATGTGCTGCGCGCATCGGCGGCGCGGCGGTGCGCCATGGTCCGATTTGGGTCGCACCTAGAGGACGTGAACTACGAAGCGACAGGAATCCTGTCGTACGGCGACGTCGATGCCACTGCTGCACCCGTCGGCAGTCCGTGGAAGTTGGACAGCTCGACCCATCCCGACTTTGGAGACGAGCCGTGGGCCGGACGAGCATGCGAAGATCTGCCCTTCACTTTGGCCAAGCCCCGACGTGCCGCAGATGCGTACGAGGTGGACGAGCGGAACCAGCACCATATTCCGTTCGAGATGAAGCAGGACGGCAATGCCTTGAGAACTTTTATCGGAGGAGTGCGCTGCCCAGCTTTGCTATATTTGTTTCTCAAACCATAACTGACATTGGATAGTCGATCTTCGCTCCTCCGAAAGACGACGCTCTCATCTGGAACGGCTCCAAACAAGGCTCTTCCGAAATGAACGATTCTGTCTTCCCGGAATGGCACTTTCAACAGAATCAGCACGTCGTCGTCCTGCACGACGATGGAAAGTCGGCTCAGATTGCTATTAGCGCCATGAACATGATGACCCACCCGTGGCATCTACAGTGAGTCTTTACCTTAGTTTTTATTACTGGAGGTAGCATGCTAACAATGCGTAGCGGTATGTATTTCCCATGACAGTGAAGGCCACCTTTTTGGTCCTATACTAACACATTCAGGTCAAAATTTTCAGATTGTCGGATGGGGGCCAGGTGAATTCGGTTCTGGCACCACCACCTGGAACACTGAAAACCCTTTACGCCGCGACACCGTTACGGTACCGGGCAACACACACGTGGTCATTCGGATCAAGGCAGACAACCCGGGCGTTTGGGCGTTCCACTGTCATATCCAATGGCATGCCGAAGGTGAGACTTTTAAGCAACGCTCAATTGTATACCACTCATTGACCTTCATCTAGGTGGTATGTTCGCTGTAGTAGCCCAGCGCCTAGGCGAGCTGCAGAAGCTTATCCTCTCATTAGATAAAAGCATTTCCAAGAAGTTTTGTCCTCGTTCATGACACTGTCTAAATTTATTAGAAGGCCGACCTGTTTCTATAGCAGTGCTCGGCAGCTTGTCATAAGTACCTGTATATATATTTTCGTGTACTCATAGAAGGTATTCTGGGATTTGGGGTTTACTAGACTTAATCTGTGGCGGATAAAATGCAATCTTTTTGGCCCTACAAGTCTCTCTGGAGTAATCCATAATACGAAGCCATGGACAACGGCGTCCCGAAATATGCGTCTTCGGCGCCGTCGTAACAGACGGCTTGTATATGGATCACCACATCACGGATCAGGGGATTTCTAACATAATCGTTGATGCATCGACCCCGGAACAAGCTTGAATGGATGCTTGCGTAGAGCAGGGATTTCTTCATGCGACGTGTTGCTATACAGGTTGTCTTGCTACGCGCGCTTTGCGAGCAGAGATGTGCTACAAGACGAACTTCCGCACGTATCAAGATCACACGACGGGAAACACTCGCTAGGAACAGTGCCGGGATCCTGGCGGCCGGAGAGCGTGCCTGCGCTCGTCTTGCTAGATCAGAACAAAGAGAAAAACAGAGAGAAAGGACGAGTCAGTAAAAGGAGTTGGAGGAGGTGCATGGAATGTGCAGTGTCTTACCCAAGTTCTGACTGATCAAGCCATTCAGAAGACGCAGTCAGGAGCAACAGTGGTACAACAAGCAGGTAGAGCCTGTTGAAAGGGAGCATTTTGAAGGGAAAATGACAAGTCCTGTCAAGTGGGCGATGGGAGAGAGGAAAACAGAAAAAGAGGGTGGTAAGTAATCATTACCAATGACTTTTAATCCGAGTCACTATAGTCTGAAACATATGGCAGTACATACCAGATCACAGACTTATAGATATCATGGTTTTAGTTAACACATTGTCAAAATGGCCGGGCCGTACTAAAAGAACAAAACATACCACCTTACTTTCCATATTTAGGCATTTCACGCTTTTGAAAACCCCTTGTCAGTCTGAGAGCCCATCTCCTGTCTCCAGAGGAAGACTAGTCCAGTTATCCCAACACAATTCATTCCCAGGCCACAAAGCCTTGAATATTTTAGCATAATTTTCATTCTCTGGGAGTTGCGGATCGTCCCAATCCTCTAACAAGGAGTTTCTTATAGCGTGTCGCGTAGCCTGTTTTTCAATTTCTTGAACGATAACGCGGCTTTGGTCGCCCTGTATATTTGGCTCGTTGGGCGTGTTGGCCCGTTGGCACACCCAATGTTGAGTCAAGGCGCGGACGACATTAGAAAAGGTCTCATAAAGACCCGCTGTGTGGAAATAGAAACTAGGCTTAATGCGTAGATACTGCAAGGCGCCTTTGCCATCGCGGGAGATTGTGTCATATATAGCCCGGGCGAGAGTGGCGTCCATGGCAGAGTTGCTGAACGCTTGTTTGAGTTCTTCAACAGAAAATAATGAGTATTGTCTTCCACACTGTGCTTCGTGCCGGCCCGGAAGCGTTTCCGAGGCAAACTTGCAAGAGAGCTGTAGCAACACACGCTTTAGCTGGGGCAGTCTGCTCAAAACACGGTACATAGCCACCTCACGGTGGTCGCCACTAGTGCGGTCCATGTACACGGCCACCTCCTCTAAGTGCGGACAACTCTCGGCGATGTCCTGCAGTGTATCGGCTGAAAAAGTAAACATGTCTTCAGGCTCGTCTCCAGTATAGTCTGGGTCGTAGTCGTCGCCATAATACGGATTGAGCAAGAGACTCCGCAGCGCCGGGCCGTGCTGGAGTGTGAAAATGTCAAAGGTCTCTTGGTTGAAGTAGCCCGTTAGACGCAGGTGACGTAACGGCTTTATGGAGATAAAAATTTGGTTGACGGCCGTCTGGGACCGCTCCGACGACATGAACACATTTATGAGCGAGAGCATCTCGAGGTGTGGAGGTGGCCGCCCAGTGCGAGGTCCGCCAGCGCCCGACCGGTATCTAGCTTCCACCGGAGGTGGAGACGACGCACGCTGGCCATGTTCTGCACGTTTAAGGCATACGGCTTGGGGGTATAGTCGAGCCTGAGGTTTTCGAGCGACCTGGTACCACCATGGAGGGTGTTATCTTTTTAGCCGTTTAAAAAGAATCCGTCCCAAGCCGGCCGCCCGAGCGCAATGGCCCGGTCAGGCTACGGCGAGGCGTCATACCGGAACCCTTCCCTAAGCCAGAGTTTGGTGAGATTAGGCGTTAGCCCGGTCATCATACGCTACAGAGCCTCGGGCAAATAGTCCGGGACGCCGCGCTCGTCATATGAGTAAATTTCTGTTTCAAGGCTTTACAACGAGGGAGACGTTATAAAAGCATATTCATCCTGACTTATTGGTCGTGGAGAGTTGCGGTACACTAGACTCCACAAACAAAGTCCACGAAGGTGAAGCCGGCAGGGTCGCTTCGCGTCGTGCAAAACGTCGAGCACGCACCGCGGCAGATGGTAAGACCACACCAGGTCGTCCAAGGCGGGCAGCTCGCGAAGGAACGCCGCAAACGGCAGCCAGACGCCGGGGCGGCTGCCGTCGACTTTTAAACCTGGCGAAACCTGGCGACCGCGCCACTCCTGACCGGGACGACAGGACGGGTGCACGTCAAAGTTCCTAGCAAAGCTCCGGGCGTCTTCATCGTCCGCATCATCATCGCTGTCGTCGTCGGTCGAACACGTCTCCAATGGCTCCTTCTTGCGCGGCCCCCCTTCAGTCGGCGGACAAGGCCGTAGCGGCGGCCGTGGCCGAGCACCGCCTTAAGCTGGTCCAAGAGACCGTCGAGGTCATCAAGAGTAGGCACAACAAAGACGATCTAGCTGAACCGCCGGATTTCTGCCACAGCGCAACAGCGACGACTAGTCAGGGAGAAGGCCCATAGGTCGCTTCAATTGTCTGACTCGTCGTCGAGATAGCCGCAGATGATGTCGAGAACGACATGTGGAAGACGGTCCAAGGGGGTTGAAGCTATTGCCGACATAATTCTTGGTGATGCTGTGTCGGGTGGTGCCATTTTTGTCCTGTTTTGACTGCTGTGTATAAATGCGTTTAATTTGTGTTTTAGACGGGCTGCACTGGCCCCTTTATTATGTTGTAAGTTGGGACACGCTGTCGTGGCTGGAAAATATGGCGCCCACCCCGATTAGGAAATATAGGGCAGCCGCATCCCTTATAGGCCCTACACGCCCCACAAGGCCCCAGTCAATTAGTGCTTACTCTGCTGTGGCCTGTTGCTCTACAGTGCGGTGAGGTGCTGTAGCTCAACAATATTACTATATATAATAAAAACACTAAAAGAGAAAAATATTCTATATAATTTTACTATTTTAATTAAACGATAACAACTAAATCGTTACCGTAACTATCTAAGTTATTTAAATAAAAAATATATTATTATATAATTATACAACATTAATTATACATCAGTCCTAAACCTTAGTTCCCAGTTAATATTTCCTAAAACCTCATTCCAATATCATTTCTCAACATCAGTCCTCAACTAGGTACAAGATTCCTACTAGTATTTAATTCGTTGTAGTACATTTACCTATTTTAATATATTACTGGTATTAGTCTCCAATAGTGTTATCCCTACTAATATATTAGTACATCTTTTCTGCCACGTTTTACTGCCCTCTTGGGTCTTAATTTAGGTCCTTCCGTCTTATTTCGTAATAGAAAAACTGTAAGAGGTCTGCTGGCAAGGAGCACAAAAGAGCCCTGAGGCAATAGTATAGGCCTGATTGAACGAAAGACTAAAGATACAGAGGAAAGAAGACTCTCCTTCGACTCCCAGGAGCGAAGCTCCTGGTTCAAATAAGGAGCATCAGGGGCAAGTGGGCCGGTGGGCCGGTAGGTCGCCCGGGCGACCGGCTTCTCTCTCCTCCGGTGTCCCCGCTGGATCCCATCGGTCTGCTCTCTGGCCCTGGGCACGCCCTGGGCCGTCCTTGGGGCCCTGGGCCGTCCTTGGGGCCCTGGCCCATTACAAAAACATTTAAAAACATTTAAATTAAAAAACAAAAACGATTTATAAATTACTACTGAATTAGGTTGGACAAAAAGTGTTATATTGTAATGGGCCAAAGGTCCGGTATGGGTTTGGGACTAGCCCGAAGCCAAGTATACGGTTTGTGGAGCCCTACGCGAATGCGGACTGGCTCAAGGGTTAAGCCAAGGATATATCTTTGATGAGAGAGTTTTGCTCTCTCTCCTTTTTCTCTTTTATATCTTTAGTCTTACATTTAATAAGACATACGACTCCTTGAGCCTTATTCAACGACCCTTCTTGTGAGACTTTTACATGTATCTTAACATTGGAGAATAACACGTAACAAAACTTGATATAAGACTTGTCATTCTTATATTTGGTATTTAACGTTGTTTCTTAACATGAATTATCTTGGTTTTAATTTTCTAGAGACAAGTTTAGATCTATAAGTACCTCTTTTTACGGCTTTGCAATACCCTTCCGAAAGACAGCTGACGATAATGATCAAGTTTTGAAATTATTGCATACTTCTCTAGATATCCTTCTATTAAAATCAAGGATTTTAGAAGGCCTTAAGTAGACCAAGGAAAAAAAGGAAAAGAGCCAGGGCGAATTAACAACTAGCTTCACCACGATCCTAACAAGACAATTTTATGATGGCGATCAGGCCTTGATCTCTAAGCACAAATGGAATGCTGTTATCCGGCAAGCCTCCTCCAGTGATTCCACTACCAGCGGGAGTAAGTAGCCGCGAACGATCTCAATAAGGGCTCCCAAAAGCTGCTATGGGGCTAGAGGCCGTCGTCGGTCTGGCTTCACTAGGCCTCTTCTCGGATGTTTTTCGACTGTCTTCCAGTGACCCTAGAGAGTGAAAGCGTCGATCCACACCCGACTGCCTCCGTTTAGCTTGCACGGTGGGAGGTAGACTTGCAACGTGGCGGAGCTGGGGGTTATATTGATGTGATATCTCTTCAGGAATTTGGGGCTGGGGCCGAGGCCGGGGTCGGGGCCGGGGCCGGGACTCATACCAGTCCGATCGACGACGGGAGCTGCCATATGAGCAGCATAGACAGCCTTCATTCTTGTGCAGTACCCTCCCCTTATCTATTGGGTGACGTATGGACCGGGCTAAGCTCGAGATGCTAGTGCTAGAGCTTCTAATCGAGCCTCCGTTAGCTTCCAGAGCAGGTGCAAGATTTTGTTTTCGAGCAGTTCGCATCTCGCGATAAGTCTTAGCTCCTTTCTCTAGCAGGAAGCATATCATCTCCTCACCACCCCGACCCCCCAGCCGTTCCTTTTGTGCATCTAAAGCGTGATCCAACGGCGTCGCGTGCGCCTTGCCCCAGGCATTTATATCGGCCCCCTTCTGCAGCAGTAGCTCAACAATCTCGATATGGTCGCTGACATCACGGTGGCTCCATCCGCCGAAGGTGCTGACGTACTTGGGCGCCGTTGTGATGCCACTAGCTGCGGCAGCGAGAGCACCACCGTACCTCGTTTTCCGAGATTCTAGCACCGGATTCTTGTCCAAGAGCATGGCGAAGATCTCGATGTCGCCTGCACAGGCTGCGGATTCAAGAGCTGAAGATAGCAGCATATTGGGGTCAGGGCCACACGTATTCACGTTCACGTCGGCACCTAGCTCCAGCAACAACTTCACCAGCCTGACGCGGTCCTGCCGGGGAGGTTCAGTCGCGTGGGTGTCGCACAGGCGACTCTCCAGAACGGTCTGAATCGCGGTTCCCCAATTATATATAGACTTATTGACGGCCGGCATGAGCTCCCGCAACAAGAACAGCTCGACGACTTCCACATTCGCCAGGCGAAGTGCAAACTCGGCTTCGGTGCGAAAAAAGTCCGGTACAGGATATGATGCTGCTTTTCGATCCAGCAACTTTTGAACAATCTCAGCCTGCTCTCTCCATTTGATGGCCGCCTGAAGCGCTGTCTGCGGCTGGAGTGGGTCTAGATTGTTCGCAGATGGAAAGTCCTCGGCTGACAGTACGTGGTTGATATCGACGCCTAGCGTGGCATCTTGCAACAGAAATGCGACGCCATCTTTCCACCTGCATTGTAGAGCGTAGAACAGTGGTGGGCCTAGGACTATGCCTCTCGGAGGGGTCCTGGGACTGATGTTTGGGTTGGCTCCTGAATATCGTATGAGAAATTCCAACATCTCCAGATGGCCGCCTTTGATGGCCGCATGGATTGCGCTTCCGTAAATCCCTCCTTGACGGTTGATCTTGGCGCCGTTCTTCAGCAGCTGTCTAGCGGTCGCCCGGTAACCACGTATGGCGCATATTTGCAGAGGTATTTTGCCAGACCCGTCGGCCATCTCGACATTCACCTTTTTATCCAAGAGAGACTTAACTACATTGAAGTTCTCAGCATCGATAGCCTCTGTCAGCGCAAGTTTGCCGCTTCGAGACCTTACATCGATCATGGCTTGGCTGAAGTCCGGGTGGTCAAGAAGAAGAGAGACGACAGCAGAGATGGTCTCGCTCTCCGAGTCAGCAGTACCACTGGGCTTCGAATTGACATCGCTTTTCTTCGGCCTTCCGCAGGCGCTAACAAAAGCTTCGTGTATTTCTCCCTTCTCCTGTTCTCTGCGTGTCCATTTGCGCAGGAGATGAGAAACGGTGACGTTATCGCATTTCACCGCTGCCACGACAAGAAGACTGATGCCTGTGCCTGTTGTGTCTCTCGCAAAAACATTGGCATCCTGATCTATCAGGAACTGAACAATTCTGTTTCGGCCAGACATCGCCGCCGAATAGATAGCTGTTCTTCCATTGCCTGTGTTGGGTTCGTCGATATCCGCCCCTTTGTCGAGGAGTGCTTGGAGAATTGGCTCCCCTTGCTCCTGGTACCGCGCAGTTAGAGATAGAAACGTCTCTTTCCGCAATTTCTGACTGGCAAAATCTTCTAGAGTTGGAGGGCAGATGTCAAGAACATCGTCGAACCCCCAAATGCAAGCCAGCACGAGACGGTTGTATGGCTCCACTGCGGCGTCGACAAGTTTGGCCACGCTCTCCCCATGTAAGAAAGCATCGATAGACCTCCGGTATCTGCGAAAAAATTGAAGCCAATTTCTGAACGGTGTGTTCCTGTGGTTATTGTTACCGTCGTTGTCCCAGTCACTGTCATTGGAATTCTCGCTTCCATTGAGGAAAATCCTTAGAAGCTTGCCAATGAGAGGCATGACTGGAGCTAGACCGCCCCGCCGAGACTCTACGAGATGGTCGGCCCAATATAAAGTTATATAGAGAAGCAGTGTGTCGTCGTTACCCACGTCCCAGTCCCAAGTATCGATCACAACCTCGTCGCTCAACTCCGCGTTCGGTACTCTTCTTGGGGCCTGACTGTATACGCTTCTTCGTGTAGGTAAATGCGGATCAGATACATTTTTGTGCAAGCCCGATTGTGAATACGGCGCCAGACAGTCCTTCAGACCCATCGTAGGATGGGCCTGATTAAGCAGCTGCAGACAAGAGGCGGCTACTTGAGCGTTTGCCTCTTGCATCGAGTATTCGGCCCCGCCACGCCGGCGCGATAAGTATTCCCGAACGGTGTTGTGTGCGAAGGTGACAACCCCATTTCGATTTCTATCAGCGAACAAGAAGTTGCTGCACACCGCGAGAACAAACCTGGCATCCACCTTCTTACCGTCTATTATGTCGTCGTCCTGGTAGTGAACCATCGCGGCTAAGTAATCGATTGATATCCCTTTCTTCGCGCCGAGGACAAGCTTGTAAGCCTGAGAGGCAATCCTTCGCCTTGCCGATCCGGTGGGTGCATTCGCCTCATATATCCGGTCATAGACTGGACCCAGCACATTATCAGGATCCAGATTTTTGCCCGCCTGAATATTGCCTAGGAGGCTCTTCAGGTCTGCTTCATCGTCTATCGCGCTTTGGCCGTCTGTCCCAAAGATTATTCCAAGCTGGAGCTTCACCCACAGAAACCTGGGAGGGGCGGCAATCAGTACCCCAGCGCATGCATTTAGGAAGGCCAGTGACCGTTTTGGTCTTGAAGACTTACATGCCTTGTGACTGAGTAACAAGGGTATCGATGATTACTTGTTCTAATTCTAGCGACTTGCCATCGAACAAAGGCAACCCTATCTTGAGATGTTCACGCTGCTGTACCTGTTGCATGACAAACCGCTTCAGGTCTGCTTCGGTGTACCGAGCGTCTTGGTCGAGGTCAAGTTTCTCGTATGCAGCGACAAAGACCTTATCAACTGGCACCTTCTGCCTGCTTGATATGCAAAATTTAATGCTGCAATCGCGGTTAGCCGCAACCCTCTTGCGTATGTCCCGGAGTTGAAGGAGGAGTGGCTCGATTTCGGCACACTCATCGAGGGCGTCGATGAAGACGGTGACGGTGTGGCAAATCGTCTTAATACTATCGCAGATCAATTCGACGCAGTCCTCTGCTGTTAATTCCTTTCTTCCAGATCGATCATGCCTCAAGCGGACCGCGTCGGAGATGGAACATCCGTCAGGTGAACGGGCTAACTGTGCTACTAGAGAAGACAAAACTTGGAGCATCGGCGTCCCTTTATCTTCCCTGACGCAGTAGAAGTAGGCGAGGAATTCGCCGTCCTTGAAATTGATCTTATTTGCGTGGCGTTCTATGATGCATGACCTTTTGCCCACATAGTCAATATCGCGGACAGATTTCAACCTGCAACGCAGCATACTACAAGAGAAAGGGGGATTTGTAGGGCGGGTGAGGGGGGAGGTATTAAGACGTACATCAGAGAGCTCTTGCCTTTGCCAGCTATTCGGGCGTCAAGTTAGCCAACCGACCACATAATCTACAAGGTCCAATGCAAGCTTTCAACTCACGGGACCCAACAAGCCAAAATACGGGCTTTTCTGAATCCAGCCAGTCCTGGATTACTTCTTCGAAGAGCTGGGAACCGCTCGATTCGGCGAAGGGCTCGCCCATTAGATTGCGGACCTTCCAATGTGCAGCCTCAACATCCACCTCCGAAACCCACTTTTTGATCTCCTCCTGTTTCTTGTATTCGGCTCGTATGGACTTCTTCGCCTCTTCCATAGTCTGCTGGACCTTTTGGAGAACTGATTTAATCAACTCCGACTGCTTCAACAAACCCTCATGCTGGAGGTTTATGCTCAATCGATCACATCTCTGACTTTGCTCTTTTAAGTCTTCAAGGTCTCCGGCCCAGTCATTCGTTTTGAGCGCATTCCCGGCAGTCTGAATAGCAATGTTCTTATCCAGGTGGCAGGTTACCTTGGCGAGAAATCGCAACACAGAGACGTAGAGATCGACTAAAGTGTTGCTTAGTCGCTCATCCAAGGCGCTGGGAATAGCCCTCCTCGCCCTCAGACTCTTCTCAAAGTCAGCGTAGAAACAGACTATGTCGCCCGCCTCATTTATTCCTTTTAGCATGGCCTCATGCTCCGTCTTATCAGATCCTATGAGCTGCATAGTAAATTATATATGTTAGTAGACCAACTTTGCAGAGGAGTCGCGTGGTTACTTCACGAGTAGTACTTACCTCGACAATAACCGATACAGCGGCCAATGGAAGCCCAATCATGGTAGGGTTAACTGAACTAGCTGCAGAACTGGCCCCCTTGGCGGCCTGAACGAACCCTGAGAGTCGCTGTATTAAGTCTCGTACTTCGACTGGTGTGCCACGGTATGGCACCGTGATCTTCCAGCGACGGGCGTTGATTTTCTCTAGTTGGGTCTCGACAATATCCTACGAGTTCGCGGAAGTTAATTTGATTATACCATATTTATCAGGGCAAGATATAAACAGTTCTCACCAGCATCGCCTTCTCGAGCGGTGCATTGTCTTGATCCGTCAATTCTCTGAGATCTACACCGGATCTTCTAGAGACGACTGCCTCGAAATCACACCAGAGAGCTGCATGCTTCTCTTTGAACTGCGCACGGGCCAACGGCCAGCAGTTGCCAATCCTAACTTCTTCCAACAAGACGACTGAGGCCTTCGATATCCTGCCGGATTGCTTGCTGTGGCCGGCTACCAAAGAACCCGCGTCTGCAGACTTTGATACATTAGCTGACAGGTTACCGTCTGCTGCAGCGACCTTCGTAGAGACTACCTTAGGCTTCTTAGAACATGGGAAGGACGGAATTGGATCCGCTGCTGTTATCTCGTTTCCGATCTGAGCGACTACAGTTGTTGGGATCACTTCCGCTGCTTCCTCCTTCGGCTGGCAGCAGTTGAAAAAACCCATGATGACGCCTAATCGCCAGCTGGGATGAGGCGATTATAATAGCGACGAAGAGACAAGAATAAAGAGAGATAGCTCAATTCAGATGATAAAGATGAGGAGAGAGAGACAGAGAGAGGTAATTCGATTCAGAAAAGGCTTTCGAGTAAATAAACATTGGCACCCGAGGGTGACAAGATTTGCCCAAGCCTTCAAGCCTAACGGTTGAAGCGAACTACGTTCATAGTTCACCATTTGCGCGGGGCTTTTCAGGGCCACGGGGAGTGATCTGATTAGACTGGAGGCGTCCACTGGATACTCTCTTCTTACTGCGAAGGTTCTCCATTAGATTAAGAAAAGCAACTAAGTTGACATTTCGTGTTCGTTAGAATAGAAGCCTTCCAATCACCCTATACTATTTTAGGCCATAACTAGACTAGATTCTATCCTACTAACTAGTAAATTATATCTTTCTGCTCAGAAAAATTCAACCTAGTTAACAGTGATGCTTATATAAGCAGTAGGTCCAAGAATCCACCGTAGTAGTACCGTGTCAGGTTTAACAATTTCTTTTACGACGAGTGCTTCCGCAAGTACGGCAGCGCCAGCGTCTGGCACTGTTGCTGCAACATTTTTGATTACCTACCTCTGGCTGCCATCATCGTCAACGCTTCCAACACCTTTCACCCGGCTAATAACCAGGTTTCCACGCAGATGTGCGTCGACCAGCAAGTTGAGATTGAGGTCTGCAACTCTGATGGCCGGGTTGTCAGCCGCTTCCGACACAGTCACCAGTATGAACAACCTCGCGCTCGTACTTGGTAGCCAGAGAAAGTATGAAGAGGCCGAGGCTTTACATCGGCAAACACTGGCATCTCGAAGATTCTAGGAGCAGAACATCTTAGAACGGTTACTAGTATAAACAACCTCGCTCTTCTACTTCGTACTCAGGGAAAGTATAAAATGCCGAGACGGTGTAATGGCAGATAGTTGAGCTGCGAAACAGAATTTTCAACACATAACCGATCATGTTAGGCTAGATGGCTAGGATGACCTAGTTCGAAAACGAGGAAGGTTTGGAGAGAGAAGAAGGTCATAGAGCATGTAAAAACATCCAGGTCATTCTTCGAAAAATCTGCAGCGCTGGGCCGCACAACACTAGCAACAGCGACGAGAGCGTATAGACGTGAAAAAGGCTGTGCACTGGAATCCATAGACGCAAGCAACGAGACAAGCTTCGGCACGCGAGAAGAGCATCGCATGACGTTGCTGTCCTTTCACACGATCGTTGCACGCTGGTCGTTTGTGGCGCCAACCAAACGAGTATCAACACCGGCAAAGTCGGAACTCCACCGACTATACCAATTAGTTATTCAAAGCAGAAAGTTAAAATCGTAGACCCTCGAAAAAAGATTGAATTAAAACGCAAATGTACGAAATGCAGCAAAAAAAAAAATAGCTAAATAGTTAAATATCTTTTTTCAAATACTCCAAAGGGAGTTTGTCGCTCATGTCAAAGCGATTTTTCATCCTTACGCTTCTTTCTGTAAGTCTGGAGCCGCTGTTGCGACCGCAGGACCTGGCGCGCCCAACCTAATTACCTAGGCAATGTAAGACTAATCCTCTCTTGCTTGGCTGAAGTGCTCTATTAGCAGTATTTTATGATATTACGCAAAATTGTTAGTCAAAAGTGATGGTATTATAGAAACCTCCCCCCCCCCCTCCCCCCCCAAAAAAAAAACACATCGGGTGTAAGCCTAGTTACAGGAGCCAAGAATTGCACCGAACTGCGATGAGACGGGCCCATGAAAGATCTTGGCTGCATGGTGGGGGAAAGCGACAAATACGAGCCTGGTTGTCATAAAGGCACCCTGGAAGGCTGCGCAAAGGAAAATTCACAAAGAGGAACTACTCCTGACGCGAGCATCGCGAACAATGAGAGACAACTGGAGAGCTAGATATTCAAACCCATCATTTTCAGCAGTGACATTTTACTATTTACCTGTTCAACCTAACAAGACTATACCATGGATGGGTCTACACCTAACACCCTCGACATTTCTCAGATAAACGAGTTGCGGGTGGCGTTGCAAGAAGGGCGCACGAGGGGCGTCATTCCTCCGCAAATGGAGATCGAGATTCGCTCTTTGCTCGCTGACGAACTGGCTCATGCGTATGAGCGCGGGTTCCGTCGAAATGCTCAGCACTTGAGAGAGGCGATCGAGCACTCTGAAGCGATCCTGCAACTGCTGCCGCCTGGCTCACTAGACCGGCCGAAGCACTTGAACCGGCTGTCATACCTACACATGTCCGAGCACATAGCATCGCCGTCGCGGAGCACCATTGACAAGGCTGTGGCGTCTTCACGACTGGCTCGTCAAGAAGGTCTGGTGGCCAGACTTCCTGAGACCGACGTAACATTGTACTGTGATATCTTGCACAATGCGGGCTATGCTCTGACGCATCGATGGTCAAGCGATGAGAAGTTTCCCAAACCTGGAATTACCAGTGCCATGCACGAAGCGGATCTAGAAGAGGCTATCGAATATGCTCGAGAAATGAAGGCACGTACAGATCAAGAAAGCCAGAGCTATTCAACAGCGCTCCTAAGCCTCTCGTCGCGCCTCAAATCCCGATTCTTAAGCTACGGTAACGAAGCCGACTACGCTGAGGTGGTCAAATTGGTGGGTGAACTGCAAGCCATATCCGGTCCGCGCTCCGAGAAAAGCGGACTGGCGGCTGCACATCTCGGCGACATTGCCATTAGCAGATTCGAAAAGACCAACTTGCTCGGTGATCTTGATGATGCTCTTGAGAAGATCAAAGGAGCCTTGGATACCTTATCTAGGGACTCTGAGCTGAGGCCAGGGCTCTTCAGCAGGGTCTCCAGTCTCTACGCTAGTCGCTACAAGAAAACAGACGTCGTTGACGACCTCCGAAGCGCTCTTATATACTCATATATGACGATAGAGGCAGTTCCGGTATCTCATGGCGTCCGAGGAGACTATCTGGTAAGTCACATGCGCTTGCTCAAGGACTTTGCAGCCGCCACAACTTCCGTTCAAGACATATGCGAGCAGGCAGCCAAGGCAAAGCGGCATCTCGAAAATTTTCCGGGATACTCGAACAAATGGAGTGCGTGTCAAAAGTACTACAGCGATGTGCTTTGTTGCAAGTACATTATGTCACGAGAACTGGAGGACCTACATGAGGCGCTCAATTTCACCCTTCACTACAACAGGACTGTCGAGCAGTCTGGCATAAAGCCTCCCATTGATAACGGTCTTCTGCGCAGCCTTGACGCGAATGTGACCAAGCTATGTGAGGCGGAGCCAGGACAAGCGAAAACCACTGCCGCTGCAATGCTATACGACAGGATAGCAATCATATGCAAGGACTCTGAATTCATCAAAGGCTTAGCTATGATTCAGGTGTCGTTCGTGACGCTTATTGGGATCTACATCGAAGCCGCCTCAAGCGGCGAGGTCATAGCTGGTGAAGATGCTCAAAGAAAGGCTGATGAAAAAGAGCGGAGAGACAGAGAACGGGATACTGGCATGTCGCGATTTAGAAGCGCACAAAATGAATACTATTCCCAATTCGGAATACGGCCACTCGCTACAGACCCGACCAACCGGCGCAATGTTATAGACTTCAGAGGTTTTCTAACCCACATGTTCGGGTATGACCCTTCTGTGCCGATCTCACAGGACGAGTTGGTGGCGCGACTGGACCAGCTCGAGAAAGAGAGAGTAGAGAAGGCTATAGCGGAGGGGAAGCACCCAAACCCAAAGCTTTGCTATATGTGCCGCGAGGTGAAGCCGCTCGCTCCAACAACCGGGGGACATGACGGTCGACCGGGGTTCAATTTCAGGCCGGAATGTGGGTTATTACCCTTTGGCAACTGGAACGAGCTGCTGCAGCGGCAGCACTGTGTAATCTGCCGCCTTGTTGTGTCTCTCATTACCGATCCCATAACCTATCAGCTCCATCCGCGCCTCGCTGCCATGGACCCCGAAATTCAGGGCATATCTCTTCGCGTAGGAGAAGTACTAGCCTCTGAGGAGACAGTTTTGATCGTCGAATATGGTATGCAGGAGGTGGGTGAGCTGAGAATCATCACTCCTGGCAATTACTCAAGAGCTCGACGCCAGGGATGGGAGATGGCAGCACATGTCCCCGACTTGCACGATATTCTTCAGCAAGCAGACGTTCGGCAGCCGACTACAGAGCAAGTGAATTGCGGCCTTCTTAAACGTTGGCTCAATGACTGCGAAGACAACCATGGCGAGACGTGTAGTGACACTTACTACTGTAGCGAGAGGGGTGATGCCGACATGCCCATGATCTTCATTGATGTGCAAGACTATTGCCTCGTGCCTGTCACCTCTGCTGTCAAGTATTTCGCCCTCAGCTATGTATGGGGCAAGTCCAACATGTCTCCCACCTTGCTCGCCAATTATAAAGCGCGCTGCCGGAAAAGGGGTCTGCCGCGACGGCTTCCAGCAACTATCCAGGATGCCATCGCGCTGGTCCGCGACCTGAACGAACGCTATCTATGGGTGGACGCAATATGCATTGTGCAGGATGACCCCGTCTATAAGGAAAGACACATCGCACGCATGCACGACATCTACGCTCGCAGCTTTGCGACGATAGTAGCACTCAATGGTGTCAATGCAAACTCGGGGCTACCCGGCGTAAAGCCTCAATCCCGCTCTTCGCAGCGCATTGAGACGCTCGATGTGGACGCCTGGAGTCAGGATCTAGACTCTACTCCGAACTCTGATGTCGACGGGAAGCCAGAAACGCAGAAAGTCGTCCTCCATCTCGTGGCGACTCCGACACCCTTGCACCTTGCCGTTGAGTCCTCTCTCTGGGACAAGCGAGGATGGACGTTCCAGGAGCGGCTGCTCTCTAGGCGGTGCATCTACTTCCACGATCGCTGCATCTACTTCCACTGTAGGACGCTGGTGCGCTCCGAAGGTGGTGTCGATGCCCGCGTGGGACAAGAACACTGGGATTACGTTCCTGGACGAGATCCCGCCGAGACGTCGCTCGACAACCCATTGTCAGACGTCCAGCGCGCTCGGCTTTCGAACTCGCCTCCTGAGAGGCGACTGGCTAAGGCCTTCTCTGCTTATAGGAGCTTGATTGAGAAGTACACAAGGCGTCATCTGTCGTATCAGACGGATATCATCAATGCCTTCCTTGGTACCTTTGCGGTCTTGAACGCGTCGTTCCAGAGCGAAATCGTCTGCGGTCTGCCTGCCGTGGCACTCGACCTTGCTCTTCTGTGGACCCCAGCCGGCAAAGCCCCGCGGCGCCGGCCACTGGGGATTCCACCGAAGCCGAATCAGGTTGGCCCGCTCTCTGACAACCAGTGCTTGCTCACAAACCGTGGCACCATCCAAGAGGTCTACGGCCCCGCAGACGAGCAAAGTTTTGATGAAGCAATCGACAGGCGGTTCCCTAGTTGGTCTTGGGTTGGCTGGTCAGGACCGGTGGAGTACCGCCTCTTCGCGGATGCGTACACTAGCGAGCCCTTTCCTACAGCACTGATTGACGAGTTCGCGATCAATTTGGATGGAAAGGACCTGACCATCCCGGGGAGGCGGTCTCCCGGTAGACATGCCACCAGCCCCGAAGCCGCTACTGCATCCATGGCCGCCCTAGCCCTTACCGACGAGGCAGACAAGCCCCGCGCTCCTCTATCACTCCCGAATATCCTCCAGTTCCGCGGTTCGGCCGTGCCGCTCAAGGCGTTCACCTTATCTACAGAGCGCGAGTACATCTCTGCTAGGGGAAACATTCATACCCGCGGAGAACAGGCGGTGCGGCATATCCTCGACCGTAACGGCAAGCGGTGTGGGTTGTGGTGGGAGCAGGCAGGTTATGTGTATGTCGGGCGCGGGATCAGTCCTGCCGCAGAGGAGAAGATGATCCTCGTGGGTGTCAGTCGCCATGATGGTAGGTACGTCAGCTCTGCAGGCCCATACCGCGCGGAGGGGTCTATCAAACTGTTCGACGACAAGGTATACCCTGCTTCGAGCGAAAGGAGCGGGCTAGTGAACGTAATTGCTGTAGATTTGGACATGGGACATGAGTTTGGCGAGCGGATTACTGTGGCGAGGATCCATGCTCAGGCCTGGGACGAAGCTGGGCCAGTGGTGAGGATGATTAGACTGGCTTGATGGGATGATATTTGGTTGGGCGATCGCTTTTGAAAGGTCTTTGGAATCCCTGCGCCAAGTCCAAGTTCATTTAGTCTCTCGCCTTGTAACTGTGAACCAACGTTGTTGGTTAACACAAACGTGCCCTGAACCATCTTGGATCTGATTACGTATGCTAAAGGGTATATTTCGCTGCTACTCAGTGATGGTACCGGTAACGTCACTGGATTTTTGTATGCCAGGGCTGAGAGATGGAGAGAAATGTTACGGTCTAGAAGAGATTCAGAGATTAAGGGGCAATCTTTTGGACCTAGTTCATTTCGTTAATATTGTTAGCAAATAATGGAGGTAAAAAAATTTTACTAGACAACGGGGTTGGGCAGAGTATGGCGGTCACAAGCAGCATATCTATTTAATAATGATAGCATCTATAGAAAACGTCTCTTCTAATACAACTTATTCCTCTGGAAGATAAAGCGTACGTAACCTCGCTAGCTAAGGGATGACGCAGAGTTTAGCTATGCACTTCACTGAGCGGAGGAACCACCTTTGAATTTGGCTGGAAATATTTTCCATTAGGGTGCTATTTTTTTTGTTCTATTAATTACGTCTTTTTCATGTTGTGCCGTTTTGTTATATACTTCTCCTTATTTATCGTCATCGCCATTCTCAACTACGCGATCTTTTTATTATTCGAAATTTTCCGTCGCAAGCAAGAGAAGTTTAAATAGAGAGCCCACTCATCAGCAACTCGACACGATCGATATGGCTGACGACACTTCTCCCCCAAAATATACGCCCTACGATGTCCACATTGCGGAAACATGTATCATTCGCCCATTTCCCCGACAGGCTTATGAATATAAGTTTCAAGGGACGATACTAGTCATGAAAGAAGTCAGAATTTGCATGGACTACGTTACCGACTTTATAAGGGACGCTATGGACGCTATGGACGCTATGGACGCTGTCGAGAACAAAGATGTAATCTCTAAACAAATTTGTTTCACGGTCAAGACCTATATCAACTATCTTCGCTATTTGCCAAAAGATACCGTGGATACAGCAACTGCTGTTTTCACGTCTGCCGTTAAAAACGCTATTACCGCAGCGATCCATACGTCGAACAACTTCTCAAGTGATGACTACAATCACAGAGCTTGCAATTTTGCCAAGGAACAATTAAAAGAAGTTAAAAATCTACTTCCAAGCAACTGCGACAATTACAATATCATTCGCCCCGCTTTAAAAGAGTCCTTCCTTTGCATCGCAGCCTTTCAGAGCGTCGACCTGAGACACAAATCGGGCAAAGCATTAAAACAGATCGTTGATGCTATAGGCAACTTTTTTGCTATGAATCCACAAAGCATGATGAAGATAGCCGCGAGAACACTAGAATGTTGTTTAGAGTTTGTTAGTCTCTGTGCAGTTAACAAATAATATCGGGTTAGTAACTTTAAGGTAGATAGAGTTTATTGTGTATTTTAAACAAGGAGGCGACATGTAGTATGCTGCTATGCTAACTTAAACTATGTAATAAGATATATTCAACCAGTCCTCTGCAAGCTTATGGTTCGTCTAGCTGAAAGGTGTAGAAACGAGTTCAAGTCGTTGAATTTAGAGCTGGGAGAGACAAAAAAAAAAGCAGTTATTAAACTGAATTTCCGGTAAAAAAAATAACATGTAGTAATATAGTAGTTCTGATGAAATCGGATTTCAAATTGCGGAGAAGGAGAGAAAGGATAGAAGCGAGAGCAACGGACGTGGCGGCGGCGATCTAGATGTATCGAGAGCCCAGGACGTACGTATCGAAGTTGGCATCCAGCCGTGATAAAGGAGCAAAAAGCTAAAAGCACCGTTAAAGACAGCATTTCCTAGTCTTTCTTACCGTCGATTGTTTTCTTGAATTACCTACATAGAATTGTCACCTCTAACAATGTTTCCTGCAATGTTTCCCATGGTTTTACCCTGGTGAGCCCCAGTGCCGCACAATTTTGTCGCACGAAAATTTCCGTCTTTAGGGCACAGTTACAAAATCAAGACATCATTCCATGTTGGAAGTTCTGTGCGTGTGCATTTGTTTGCCTAGAGCCCGTGTCAAAAATTTCTTCACCATTCCGCCCCTCCTCTTTCAAAAACATCTGCTGCTTGTGCCCCAGCCCTTATCCACAGCCTCTCGTTGTGTCCGTGTCCTAGTCTGGCTCGCGCTCTTTATCAGCTCATCTTTCATCATTTTCTTCTCATACTGTTCTTCTTTTGAAGATGGCTTCCGTCGGTGATGGCGTCTACGGATCTGCAGATCTCTTCATGGCCAAAAATCCACCCAGCGAGCTTGTAGAAGCTCTCCATTCGTTTCTGTGCAGTCCTCTCCCCACGATACGCGGAGAATCATGGCTCCCACCGGCCGACGAGGTGGCGGTCCGTGAAGATTTGGCTAGAGAGCTGCTCCGGAACCTCAACAGAGTCGAAGAGCTGAACATCACCGCCTCCCAGGCGTCCACCCTTCTCGTTACGCCATTAGATGTACTACAGGACATGATAGCCAATACCAAAGATGAGCCGGGCAACCCCAACGCGGACCTCTATGTTGAGCTCGTTCTGTCCGAGTTCACAAAGCTTCGGGATCTTATCCGGTATTGTGAGTTTCTTTTTTCTGTTTTTGTTCATCTCTATTGTCTCATCGTCTTGCTTATCCCGATCCTAACAAACGGTGTGCAGTCCTTCAAGGCCAGCATCCAGATGCGGCCAATAGAAAACGAAAGTCCCCTGGCCAAGAGCCACAGCCCGTCGAGGGCGGCGAAGGGTCCATCTCACGCAGTGAGCGAGAGAAGAACAAGGTACGAGATCAGACCCCATCTTCTCCCCCTCTTTTCCAGCTGTCTCTTGACCATTCTAACGTTCCCAGTGTCTCCAGCGGGACGAGAATACTTGTATATTTACCCGCGGTATCCACCCGGAGGCTTGTCACATAGTCCCCTTTTCATTTAATTCCAACAAGAAAAACATGGTGTATACCCAAGACCTTTCCGCATCCCTCCGCATGTTCTTCCCACGCTCGGAAGTGAAGGCATACACCAATCTCCTCAAGACAGGGCTGGGGTGCTCAGACCGCAGCTGGAATATGCTGGCCGTCAACCCATACCTTCACGCGTGGTGGGGGAAGCCCCACTGGGGCCTGGAGTGCACTGGGGTTGTGCCCCAAGGCGACAAGTTCGGTGTTGTCGTTCTTTTTCGGTGGCTACCTCACGGACGGGGCGACGCCCGGCGCCAGATCAGCATGGCACCGGGCAAGGGGGGGTTCCAGAGCCTCCTGGCCGACCTGAACGTCGACGGGCCGTCGTACGGCCGAGGGCAAGGGCCAGACATGCAAGGATACGCCACCGGCGTGGCCCACGACACGTTCCGCCCCATCGTCTCGGGACAGGAGTTCTCCATCCTCCACGAGACGCTCGACGACGCGCTCAACATGCGCAAGATGCTCGAGATCCAGTGGGCCTGCGTCCGGGTGGCGGCCTTAGCGGGGGCCGCTGGCCCGGGCGACTTCGACGACGACTTTTCCGAGTTCTCATTTGAGCGCGAGGCTTTCGAGCGGGACCTGTCTCCGTCCAGTCCTACCCCCGAAGACTAGAAGTCGGGCGAGGCTGCTGGACAGCACAGGCAAGACGTGAGCTCTTCTTCGAAAGCCGCCGCTGCCCCGCCGAACCCGCGTGTCGCCGCTGCCGCCGCCGCCGCTGCTGCTGCTGCTGCTGCTGCTGCTGCTGCCGCACAGCCCGCGGCCCATGTCGACGAGCCGCGCAGAGATGCGTCGTTCGATATTGGCCCCGCTCCTCGACAGGACCCCGAGGTCGCCGAGATGTCTTGCAAGGGCAAGGGCCGTGCTTCTCCGGCTCTGGTGGTTGAAGTGGCCGCACAGCAGGCCGAGGCCGCCGAGCCGTCCCAGATCGACGACTGGGTCGAGCGCTTCCGCCGCTCGCTGCGGATCCGCAACAAGAGCGTCTTGGACCAGCTGCAAGCCGCGGCCGGCGACCAGAGCCAAGCGGCTGCGGGAGGCGCCGGTGCCGCCAAGGAAAAGAGCAAGACGCTGGCGAGAATTGCAAGCGTGTTTAAATCGCGCAAGATCCGCGCCTAGTCAATCGGCTGCAATTTTCTTTTTCTTGTCCTTTTCCTTGTCTTTTCTTTTTTCTTTTCTCGTCGTCTTCGCAAAAAGTAATCTTCGTGTTCTTGGACCATGTTTCCCTTAAAACGGGCCAATTGTAGCGGGTGCTTTAAGCCCCGAATGCGCATATGAGTACTATCCTTCAGACATTAGATTCTTCCTTTTCTCAAGCTTTGAGAATAATAATAGCTCTCTGTTCATCAAGTCATATGCGCTTGAGTTGAGCAGGACTGCTTGTAATTCGCATCAGAGCAGGGTACGAGGCAGCTGCTAATCTGGATGGGTAAATGTGCTTCGAAGACGAGGGAATCAGAACACCGCAGTCGACCCGCTGCCACGTCCCGTCCCCCTCCTTCTCCATCTTGATCTTTTGGATGCCGAGCTGCCCGTCCTCCCTGCGCCTCCAGCAGTTGAGCGCCACTTCGCGGTGGCGGATGGCTGTCTGGCGGACGACTTCTGGCACCAGGGTCACCCACGCCAGGATGCCAAAGGTGGCAAAGAACAGCACGTTTGCGATGGGGATGGGGAGGACCCACGTCCCAACGAAGCTCATGTTGTTCCCCTCGTCGAAGAAGATGCCGATGCTCTTTCCCACGCCAGACGCCGCTAGGGCCTGCGAGACGCCGTGGCGCAGCTTGGCCAGGGCGGGCTCGAAGACGATGTCGCCGCAGCGGCGGAAGCAGCTCGGCGCGGGGGCCAGGAGGCCGCTGGAGACGATCTGGTCGGATTTCCACGCGAACAGTGAATCGTCGAATGGGACACTGGGGTTCCACTTCTTGATGACCTCCATCTGCAGGCGGTGGAACTCGCTGGTGCCCTGGCTGTACCGCGGATCCATGTAGAGGCCCTGCAGTTCTCCGACGCCCAGGATACCCAGCATGCAGTACGACATGTCGGCAGCATACTTGGTCTCGCGGCCGGCCAGCCAGCTCATCTTCTGGGCGAGACTGGCTGGGCGGAAGTCGACCAGGAGGTGCTCTCGCGAGATCCCCGTCACGCGGCTGATATCATCCGCCATCTCGTGTTTGGAGCCGATGTATTTCCAATCCCTGTCGAAGAACTCTACCCGTTTTGGTGCCAGAAGCTCCTGTAACGTCCTTGGTTGGTGTTAGCATCGAGCATGGAATTCTGGTTGCTTCTGAAAAGAAATCATCGGGAACCACCTAAAAACAGTGGAAACGAGTCCTAACGCGATCTGAAATGAACTCACCATCCGCGCTTGAACCATTGGCTCTTGGCAAATTGCTCCCGGGAGCTCGCATCGCTGGCGCCGGTCCAAGAGACATCAACGAGGTACACGTAGCAGACCTCGGCATTCTTGTACCACTGAAACATGGAATTGATCGCGATACTCAACTCCTGGGCATCTGACTTATCGATGCAGACCGTATCGATCCAGATGTGTCCAACGGCCCTGTCGCTTGCCTTGCGCACATTCCGGCAAGCGCCAGCAATTTTGTACGCGGACGAGGCGTCTTTTTCGATCTTTGATAGGCTGCCGCGCTGTGGGATAGGATTTTGGGGTGGGATCTCGCGGAACCGGGCCTTGGAAACCGCAGGCATTTTGTCAAAGGTGATTTCTTCGCCGTCTATCCAGCGATGCGATAAGATGGCATATGGGGGTACTGCGTTGGACGACTGAGACCAGATTTGCGCCTCAGCGGCCGACAACCCCCGGTCTGGAAAGCCAGACTCGAGCGTGAAGTCGTTGACATTTAGGAGCCGCATATTTGCTTCGACGAGTTGGTGCTATGCCGGACTAAGATCAGAGAGAAAGATGGTCTGGGATATGCGCTCACGTTCGTCAATAGGGCAAGGCCAAGAGACGCATTTTGTATGTACCGTTAAAATCAAGGCGCAGGCCTGAGTCGCCTGGCCAGCCCCTGTTCAGGGCAGGATGGGGGGAAGAATGATGAGTAGCACCCAAAATAGCAAAGCATCTTCATTCACTGGAGTGCGGCAACGAGTCAGCCCTGTCTGATGGTAAGCTTACCCCTACCTGTCCTGCATTCCCGCCGTTTCAGCTTGCCAAGAAGCATCCTCTGAAAGCTGTCAAATACAACATATTGCCTTGGTTTTCGCTGTGGCGCAGCATGGCATGCCACCAGGACCTCGCGCGAAGCATCTGTCATGGTCTGGCCATTGGGTCCTCTAAAGTCAGCCTTGCCTTTAATTTAAGGATCACGCATCGCATGCGCCTTCCTCCAGCGCTGCAATATCGGCTCAAAGCGCAAGCATGGATCTCAGCTAATTCTCAAAGCCATCCATTTTCAGAAATATCATTACTTTCACTGGTTTGCTGATGACTTGCGTCTAGAAGGAAATGACAACGACTGTTTGCCAATGTTTTCAGTGCCTTAGCCCGGCTTCCGGGAGAGCCTGTCGATCCGCCTGTTTTCACATTGTCCAAGTTGTACTCCGTTCGAGTGCCATGGCTGATCTCGAGCATTATAGCCGCTAACCACCATGCTGAGATTTGACCCACGATGCAACAGCGGATGCGATCGATCTGTCCAAAAATAAGTCCGCCAATGATAGAGAAACAGAGCAGGTCCAAAGTAAAATGGTCGGCACAACCACCTCAAAAAGCTCTAGAGGCACATTGCGTAATTGCAAGATCTGGTGATGCTGACCATTGTACGCTATGTTCGACCTCTATTGCTGCATTTGAATGTTACAAGCTCTAATGCGTCACTTACTCGTGAAGAGTTACACCAGAAAGTATTTGAACCCATGAAATTTGTGACAAGCAAAATCAGAAATACAGCATATGTAGCTGTAGTTGACATGTCGCATCTTGCATCACCCTGCTGGGCTTTTACTTTAGCACTCCCGACGCCTAAATGTAGGCTATTTGGTGGGGTTTTTGGTTCTGTCAGGCCTCTGGTGACTTTCTAGCGATCCACTTTCCAAGTAAGCAAATGCGCGGGAAAATGCTGGTCTTATGTCGTGAAAATATGTTCCTGAAATCTTCGTAACCTCTACCGCCGTAAGACATTACTACTTTTCTTAATTTTTCTTTGTATCTCAATTTTCCCAATGCTCTGACTCGGCTTTGATATCGTGATATTATGATTCTCCCAGCTGCCAGAAGCAGTCAACTCTCGCCGGATTGGTGGCGCATGGCCTAAACCGAGTTGCATCTTTTGTTCTCTACATTGAGGGACTGCTTCTGATCCCGTCAACGTGAACACATTTCCCTACATGAATAACCCGCTTCTCTTTGTTTCTGAGTCTGAAGACATTGTTCCTATTTCTTGGAGCTTCAACACACTGCAACAGATTGTTGCTATTTGAGACCTAAGGTCGCCAGTCGCAGCAAAAGAGGAGCCTGTCTGCCCGCTTTCGCGCTTGTCTGCCGCATTTCCCCCGACTTCTTTTACTTGCATCATGGATGCCTATACTCCGTCAGACCGCCCCGTCCTCGTCCAGTGGATGATCGACACCCGTAACTTGTGGCCCGAAGCCACTCAGACGCGGCAGTTGGTCACGGTGGTAAGTCCCCTTCGGTCCCGGCCCCCTTGGCGATTTGCTCCTCTCTTGGACCGTCTTTCTCACCTGCGCACCAGGCCTCGCGAGCCCTTGCGACCCTGCTCTCGGACGAGGAGCGCGCCGCCGTCCTCAAGTATTTTCACGTCCGCGACGCCAAGATGGCGCTGGCCTCGCACCTGCTCAAGCACCTGGCCGTCGCCCGCTGTGGCCGCGTCTTCTGGGACGAGACACGCCTCACCCGCAACGCGCGCACAAAGCCCGTGTACCGCGACCCCGCCACGGGCGCCTGTCCGGTCGAGTTCAACGTGACCCACCAGGCCGGCCTGGTGGTCTTGGCCGCGGTGTATGGCGGCAGTGGCGGCGGAGACGGCGGAGACGGCGGAGGCGGCAGCGACGGCAGCGACAGCCTCTTCGAGGTCGGCACCGACGTCGTGTCCCCCGCCGAGCGCCGCGCCCGCGACCGCCAGATGGTCGCGGAAGAGGGCTGGTCGCGCTTCGTCGACATGCACGCCGACGTGTTCGCGCCCGGCGAGGCCCGCTACCTCAAGCACGAGGTGCTGAGCAGCCTGCCGCGGGACCTGCTGGCCCCGCAGCCGAAGAGCGCAGGAAGCGCCAGCAACGGTGGCGGCGGCAGCGCACCAGCAGCGGATCTCCTCGACCTGAAGCTGCGCTGCTTCTACGCGCTCTGGTGCCTGCGCGAGGCGTACATCAAGATGACCGGCGAGGCCCTGCTGGCCCCGTGGCTGGCCGAGCTCGAGTTCCGCCAATTTCGGCCGCCGCCACGGCTGCCAGCGCCAGCGCCGACGACGCAGACGTCTTCCTCTTCCAGCGGTGACCTGCGCCAGGACCCTGCCTCTGCGGTCAGAGAGCACGACATCCGGTTCCAGGGCAAGCAGGTCGAAGATGTCAACCTCCGCCTCAGCGCCCTCGGCGACGACTTCATGGTGTGCACAGCAGTCCGGTCCCCGTCGCTACCCCAGGCGGCGCTGTCCCTCGAGATCGGCGCGGTCGAAGTGCTGAGCGTGAGCGACATCCTCGACTTTGCGGGGAAATTTCGTCGCCCAGTAATAGACACCTCTGCTGCATCTTAGATTTGGAAGAAAAGCCCTCCTAACGAGTCAATGAGAACCAGCCAATTATGATGCATACGCTTTTTTAGGAAAAAAGGGCCACGAGCCTCTTTGCGCAAGGACACCATGTTCATTTTGTATATATTTCTTTCACAGCAATTTAAATCCTTTGTAGTTTCTTCTGTAGATTTCAGAGTAGGCATTCATTCATTACTCTTAACATTACAATATTACAATGTATCAGTACACACAGCTTATTACTACAGCCTCTCTGGCAGCCTCGTCTCTCTCTCAGGCTATACACAGGCTCGTATTCGTCTCTCGCATGATCTTTGCCAACCCTTGCGGACCATAGTACGCCGAAGAGACTGCGGTTTGCGCGGCACGGCTCTCGATTCCTGGCCCTTCTCCGTCGGCTTCTCCATGAGGTTCCAGATCCAGCAGCTCCTCGTCCCGCCGCTGCCAGAGCTGCTCCAGGAGCCGGGCCGCTTGGGTCGACGCCCACGTGGCCTGCGGCGTCGTGCGCAGGCCCTCGGCCAAGTAGGTGCGCTCGTGCGGGTTGGCGAGCACAGAGCCGGCGACGAGGATGGGCCACAGCAAGATGGTGCCGAAGCGCGAGGCCACGAGGTCGGCGCCCAGCACGGCCTCGGCGATGGCGTGCACGTGGCGCTGGATGGCGGCGGCGGCGGCGGCGGACGCCGACGCGGCGGCCTCTGACAAGAAGGGTATGGTAGTGGTAGTGTCAGTGGCGGAAGAGGCGGTGGATGCGAAACCCGGCCGCGGGCCCTCGTCGGCAGCGGCCACGGCGGCGGCGATCGTCTCGAGGTAGATGAGCAGGCTGTGGCGGTACGTCTCGCCGATGGCGCGCTGCCAGATACGCTCCTGGTCGCCGGCGGCGGGCGCGGCGACGCTGGCTGCCGGCAGCTGCCAGGCGAGGATGCGGGTGCGCAGGGCGGCGACCTCGCGGGCGGCGGCGGGCGGCTGCGGCCGCGCTGCCCACGGCCCTCGCGCGCCTGCGCCGCCGCCGCTGCCTCTGCGCCTTCTGTCGCCGCCCCCAGCCCCCAGGCCCAGGTTCGGGCCCAGGCGGCAGCGGCCGGCCAGCCGGGTGACGGGCGAGATGAGGGCGAAGAGGTCGTGCAGGCCCGAGAAGAGGTAGCCGAAGAACTCGTGGTCGGCGAGGCGGCCCGGGTCGGCAAGAAAGTCCTCGTCGTCTTCTAGTTCGCCGCCGCCGCCGTCGCCGCCGCCGCTGCCGCCGCCGCCGCTGCTAGCGTCGTCGTCGTCGAGGCAGCTGCTCTCGTCTTCGCTCGCCGCGGCGGCGGCGGCGGCGGCGGCGGCGACGCCCACCGACCTCCCGGCGACGCTGCCGGCGGGGCAGATGCGGTTGACCAGCGTGGTGTAGGCGTACATCTCGAGCAGGGCGCCGAGCAGGCCGCGGTCGTCGGCGGTCATGGGGCGCGCGCCGTTTGTATTGCTGTTGCTGCCGCTGCGCAGCCACGCGATCAGCTGCCGGCTCGCGCGCAGGTGGGCAAACACGCCGCCGTCCATCACGTTCCACGACAGGCACTCGTACGCGGCCAGCAGCTGCAGCACCAGCAGCACGCGCAGCACCTGCGGCGTGTCGGCCGGCTGCAGGCCGCGCAGCGCGCCGCGCAGGCTGCGCAGCACGCTGGTGTAGTGGCGCGCGACGGCGTCGTGCAGGGCGGCGGCGGCGCGGTCGGCCTGCGTGCGGGCGGCCAGCGCCGACGAAGACCCTGACTTCTCCGCTGCTGCTTCCTCTGGCAGCACCACCTGCGCGCACGTCAGCGTGGCCGCGCCCGCCGCCCCGCCGGCGCCCTGCCCGCTCGACAGCTGGTAGCTCAGGTGCGCGCCGCCAATGGCCAGCACGCAGTGCATCACCAGGTCGTCCGTGTACGCCAGCGGCAGCACGGCGGCCACCATGGGGTTGCGGGCCGGCCGCGCCGTCGACATTGTCGGCGCCGTCTCCACGATAAAATGGCGCAGCAGCGCACCCGACAGCGGCGTCATGGCGGCGACGCGCGCCTGCGGCGACGACAGGTTCCGCGGGACGGTGACAAAGGACGCCAGGGCCTGCGACCACGCGGCGACCATGGTCGTGGCGTCGTCCTCGGCGCCCTCGGCGGCGGCGGCGGCGGCGGCGGCGGCGGCGTCAGCGTCAGCGTCGCTGTTCATGTCGCCGCCGATATTGTCGTAGTCATAGGCGCTGTCGTGGACATCGCCGTACTCGTATGGGCTGGCGCCGCTGCTTGGCGCTCGCGACTCGAGCACGGCCCGCGTCCGTCGGCCGTCGTCGTCGTAGGCTGGCTCCAGACTGACCGTGCTGCCCTCAACGCCTCCCCAGGCGGCCAGCGCCGGCAGGTACGTCCGCCAACGGCTCTTGTGTTGGTACAGGGCCAAATTGGAGGGGAAGCGCTGGCAGTCCAGGACGTTCCAGCCACGGCCCCGGCGGCTGCCGCGAGCACTGTCCCTCGCTTTGTGCGTATTGCTTGGGGCGTTGCGGACATGTTGAATTTCTTCGTCAACAGCGGCGCCATGCTCCATCTGGACATGGTCCCCACACGTCTCGCTTGTTGAGGCTGCTGGTGCCGGTGATGGCGTATTTTTTGATGACGAGGACGATGAAGAGGCAGCTGACACAGAGGACGCCGGGGTTACCTGCTGCCCTGATGCATTTGATGTCCCAGCAGCTGCCGGCCAGATGCAGTGCAGCTGGCTGCGCAGGCAGCCTGAACACCGAGGTCTGGTCTCATCACACTGGCGGCTTTGTTAGCCATCGCGGCCGCAGCTTGTGATAGAGGTTCCACGTAAACTTTTTTCTTTTCTTTTCTTTTCTTTTCCTATCTTTTTACCTTTTTCTTCCGCTGGCGACATGTTAGGCAGCCATTGCGAGACCTAGGATAATTCCGTCGCAGCTTCGTTGGATACTTGGCCGTCTTGGCGCCGTCGGCCAATTGCATTCTGGGCGACGCACAAGACAAAGAGAGCAAAAGAAAGAGCAAAAAAAGGCGGAGCCAATAAAGGTCACTAAATTAAAGTCAAATACGATCTGGGAAGCCTCGTAGACGCCTGAGACCATGCAGAGGCTGTGTCTCTCGGACCAGGCTTTGTTGCCCGGCAGGTCGGCGCCGAACGCCACGGCATTCGAATATGCAAGATGGCGAGGCCGCAGAGAGCTACCAGAACGATGATGTGAGAAGTAGTACAAACCCCCCCGTAGCAGGTTCCAGGCTAGCGAGCAGGAAAGGAATAGCAGGGAGCTTTTTCCTGCACGTCGAAGATGCACCTCTCGAACGACTTTTTTCGTGTATCTAATCTGTATCTGAATCGTTGAATCTGCCACGTTCGCATAGCCACTCCGTAGGTAGGATATTTGGCCGAATGTTTTTTTCGTATCCAAGACCGCTTTATGAGAGAAAAAAAGAAAATGGGGTGCCTAATTTTCCCTTTTCTTTCATTCGCGAGAGGGCAGCCCGAGGAATACGTAAGTAGAAATAGGAAACAGGATCTTAATTACTTCTACATCCCCTAACAGATCCATTCGTCGTTTGTTACCAATTTGCCCGGCTTTGGAATACTAACACATGCATCACACCTGGCTGGCTTAGCCCCCGGCTTGGAAGACGAGAGGGTCCATGAGCATTTTCTTCTCGCGATGTGATTCGTCCTCCGGGGCCGGGAATGGCTCATGGAGACTGGCCTTAGCGGGAGTCCCAAATGCGAATGCGACTAGATAAGGGCCAAGAATGCGTTTAGATAGGAAAGGTACAAGATACTTCCGGCAGACGGGGTCTGGCACGGCCGCTCCCATTGTTTTGCGACGCTGTCTTACACAACAAACGGCTTGATGGGATGACGAGAGCCGCCAAAATAAGCTGCTAGAATACGTATTGTTGACAGGGTCCGCATCGACCTAGCTAAGCCGCACTGATGGACGAAACGGAGTCGGATGAATTGTGCCACGAAACGACGACGTGCCAGCCCAGGATGGCGGAATGAAAAAAGTTGAGGAGAATAGAAGCCAAAAAAAAAAAAAAAAAAAAAAAAAAAAAAAAAAAAAAGCAAAGAAAAAGGCAAGCAGAGAAGACGGAGATAAAACGTGAGCGGATGAGAGAAAAGAGAAAAAGAATGCGAGAGAATTCACAAAAAGGGAATGGATTGAAAATAAATAAAAAAATAATTAAAACGGCCACCGACCCGGCGGTACACAGATTCATGGATAAATAGATCTGGAGCTTGTTTTCCAGGTGGTAACAACGGGCTCTAACGAGAAGAAAGTGTAGCAAACTGGAGCTATCGTTGGTTTCAAGGCAGTGGACAAAACGGTGTGTGCAGATAAAACGGCGGCTTAGACGGAGAAGCGGTCCTATGCCCAGGCGCGCTTTTCTACATTGGTGTCAAGACCAGGGCAGGCCGGCAGGACCCAGCCAGTGCAGATGCTGCTCAGAAATGTGCAATACCACTCTGCGATGTACGAGTACACCGTACACGTCTCTGGGCTGGGCTGTCCTCTTCAGCTTCGAAACCCAATATTTCGGGGGCACTATCCGCTGGCCCTCACATCCGGGACAACATCCCTCCAACCAGTGCAGCTGGGACGGAACAGGGTCGCATTGCACACTGGTCGTATAGACGAGTGCGAGACGTGACAGTGCGGGTAAGGCTTAGATCTGGACGTGTCAAGTCTCAGGCATCCGTTTTACTGGGTGTGTCTGGCTCGCGGCGAATTGAATGAGATTGCCAATCGTACGTTTACAGGGTGCTCAAAGTCCGAGGCCAAGCCCAGCCAAGGATCCGAGGAAGCACAAGCAGAATCGCAGAATCACAGAATCTCCCAAAACCCCAAGGCAGAAATTTCAAGACGCTCCCGCAATACGCTGTGGCCTATCGTGTAAGGCCATGATGCGAAGCAGGATTGCGTAGGCTAGGGAGGCTTTGGTCGAAATCACGAAACGGCGGCAAGGCCTTCTGCAGCAATCATACCGCGCTACCAGGTTGAAGATTGCCCATGCGTACATAGAAACTGCCAACTGCCTTGCGGCGGCGATGCTAAAGCCTATTGGCTATTTGAAGCTTATTTTTTTACTCTTTTCTTTTTCTGCTGCCCGTGGCTGTTTGGGAGGTTAGCCTTGGCGATTTCCACAAGCCACCGCCCTGAAAGGAGTGGAGCTAAGACAAAGAATTGCGTCGCCCGCCCAAAGAGAGTCCGATGTGGTCAGACGAACGGAGGAGCCGGGCAAGGTTTCCTCCGCCTGAGAAATGTTGAAAAAAATGTCGATGAGAAACGACGCTAGAGCCTTATATGGTTCGTTTCCGCGAAGAGACGGTGCTCAATACTGACGTGGGCCACCGTCCGTATTTTTCGCTCTCCGTCGTCGTCATTTTCTTGGTGCTATTTCCAGAGAGGTTATTTCACTTCTTCACACTCGCTTTAATTCTCTCTTTTTGTCATATGCATGCTTCATCCGTTTCTGATTTTCTTTACTCCTTGAACACATTCCTTCTCCATAGCTGCCCTCCGTCTAATTGGCTTCCTCGCACTCTTTGTAGGCCACCGTTCCGAGAACGAGAGGTCTGAGACTCGCTTTTGAAAAAGCTGTGCATTTCGCATCTTTATCTGCACCCACTCCGTACCGGACCCGTACACCCCCCCCCAACTCAACATACAAGACTCCTGGGCTTGTTAAGACTTCTGAACATATATATCTGGAGTCATCTCCCTCATCTGTGATTCTGCTGGTCTGTTTCTAGACCATCGACAGTTAAGAATTTGCCACTTCATCTTTTAAGTTCTGACATTTGTTATACCAATCTTGCTGTGTCGAATACCTGTTCTTGTTCTGGTATTTGACCTTGCCCCTTTTTATTTGTTTTGTTGATTTACCTTTGTGGCATCGGCCTCATCCACAAACTTCCGTCTGTTCTCGTTGTCTCTCTTTTTTTTTTTTTTGTTCTCTCACTCTTCAATATCCCTCTTTCTCCGGCACAATGAGCGGCCTTCCGGATGGCCTCATTGCCTATGGGCCCAGCGCCAACTGCACACTAGAGTTGTGCGAGGTGAGCTGGAGTGTTCTCGGCTACCGGCCATCAGTGCCCGCCAGCGCCATCTTCATCGCCCTCTTCGCCGTAGCTCTGGCGGTGCACACTTTCCTGGGCCTGCGGTGGCGGCACACTCTGCCCACCTTTGCCGTTCCGGTCATGCTCGGCTGCCTCGACGAGATCATCGGCTACGGCGGCCGCATTATACTTTACAATGACCCGTTTTCGTTCTCGGGATTCTTGATGGAGATTAGTGGGTGCTTTCCAGCTTCCGGTGTTTCCTGTTCCAATACCGTTTGATTCGCATTAGCTGACCATGACGCAGTCTGCATCACCACGGCGCCCGTCTTTTACTGTGCCGCCATCTATGTGACTTTGGCCAGAACGTGCGTACATGATGGCTTCTCTCCTTTCTCAGCGCACATGGCCTTTGATGGCCTTTGTGACGCTTTGTCTTCCGCCTTTTGCTCTCCCCGGATGCGCTAACTCGTACCCGCAGCATCGTCTTCCTAGACCGCTCGCTTGCCCGCTTCAACCCCAAGTTCCTCTACTGGTTCTTCATCCCCTGCGACGTCCTGTCGCTCGTCTTCCAGGCGGCCGGCGGCGCGCTGTCCTCGGCGACCACCGGCAGGGACAAGACCGGCGTCAACATGTCGCTCTTCGGCCTGTCTTTCCAGGTGTTCACGCTCGTCATCTTCATCACCCTCTACGCCGACTACGTCATCCGCTACCACGTGCGCGCCCGCCGCAACGGCGGCCTCAGCAGCGCAGGCGCCCGCAAGCTCGACGGCCCGGAGCAGCGCCGCCTGCGCATCTTCCTCTTCTTCCTCTCGGCCGCCATCCTCCTCATCCTCATCCGCTGCATCTACCGTATCGACGAGCTCAGCAGCGGCTACACGGGCCGCCTGTTCCACGAGGAGGGCGTCTTCTATGGCCTGGAGAGCGTGTATGTATTTTCTTTTATTATCTTTTGTCTGCAGTTCTGCTTGCCGTCTTCCCTTATTCTTCTGGCACTGCACATTTCTCCCTTCTTTCCTGCTGACACCTTTGCAGGATGGTTCTCGTCGCCGTATTCTTCCTCTCCCTTGGCCATCCCGGCTTTGGCCTGCAGGCGGACCAGCCTGTGAGTCTCACGGCCTCAGGGACCGAGCTCAGCATCACTCAGGAGTCCAAGCAAGCTTCTGTATAACTTCGAGTATACGGACGAGATTGTTTTAAGAGCGAATGAAGGGATATAAAATTTGCAATAAAATTGCAAACAACAAGATACCAAGATCCGCTGAGATGGTAGGGGATCTCTGCTTTAACAGAGTGAGGTATATTTTCTTTTATCACGGTTTCCTCTATTGGCTATGGGCTTTCTTGCGGCGCATTCTTTTTGGGATGGATTTAACTACTCTCCCCTATTAGACAGGCTTGCTTTTTTTGCTTTTTTTTTTTGCTCCTTCACAACATCAACAACTTGCGTCAATATATACTTCCTATTAGTGAACTTTATACCATATAGTCAACACTTAGCGATCTTTTTTGGAATTAATTGGCAGTAAATTTTGTCTGTCACCATCAAATTAAAATACAAATACAGAAGAAGCAAAGTCAGACATGAAGAAACGAGAGGACTGATCCAAATAATGGCTGTCTAGACAATTAAGCAAATAAATACGAAGACTGATGTGGTATCACTTTGGACGACAGAATTCCGTCGTAATTAAACGGCTGTAATAGGGCCGAGGGACGTCTTATGCTGATGTTATGCATTACGGTGCATTGCCCTCGAGACTGCGAGGAGCGGTCGTTGCTGATGGTATCGCTCGCATTGGATTATCGAATACCGTGTTTGCCTGCTGAGAGGCCGGCCTTCACAGCGTCATAATTCTTGATAAATTTTAATATCATGAACAAGAAGAGTTCAACTTCTCACTTTCTAGACGCTGACGTTGTCGAGGCGTCCGTCCGCATAGTTGACTTTCGAGAAGCTGCCGGCTTTCTTCTGCTTGTTCCGGCCGCGACGCCAGCTGCGTTTAGTCATGGCGCCTCCTTCTGGAGGAGGGGCAGCCGCCTGCTTGCTCTTGCGCCGGGTGCCTAGGCACAGCAGGATGAGAGCACAGAGCACCGAAGCCCACGCAGCCCAGCTGAAACCAAACCCATAGCGGCCGAGGGAGGCACTGCGACCATTGTTATGGAAGACGTTGCGCGCTTTAACAAATGTGGCCCTAATTCTTGAGTTAGTGCATATGCTTCTTCGAGTACAGAAATGTGAAGACAACCTACGTCATGAGAGATACGGCAATGGTGAGGAAGACCAGAGACAGCAAGGTGAGCAGTGCGCTGATGGCAGATCCAAGGCGGCCGCAGCAGGCAAAGAGAGTCCCCGCAAGGGCACAGATTGCCAAGAACAGCGCGATCAGATAGAATACCCAAGAAAACCGCCACATGTAGTAGTAGTAGTGTGACGTCGTGCGGCCGCCATACGAGCCGATCAGCTCGCTAGGGACGCCGCTTGCATCCGGTGCCCAGGCCTTTCCAAAGGGCATAGCCGGGTGGGCACTTCCGCAGTCAGTGTTGCCTTGTCCGCAGGCATAGAGATAGGTCCATTGAGTAATTGGATGAGCACCCGTCATTCCAGATGTGTCAGCCTGGAGAAAGTAGGTGTGGGAAAGCGGTGTACTGCCGGTAACACCGCCCAGTATGATAAAGAAAAGGAACATGATTGCGACGCCTAGAAAAATGGCGGACAGCAATCCGCGGAGGGCATCTGGAGGATGTTAGTTGACTTAAGCCAAATGATTTGCCGATTTGACCTGGGCTGACTCACGTCCCAATGCCATATTGATGGCTACAATGTACAGTGCAGCTTTGAATTGTACGCTGAATTGTTATGCTGGGGTGAAGCTCTGTTCAGAGACTTTGCGAATGAGACTGGATTTGTCGTCGAGTTTTTTTTTTTTTGCTATTGTTGAGATTGATTGGACTGAACTGTGGTATACAGCTCAAATGTCGGTCAGAAGGTACTCGCACAGAAAATAAGAGACTGGGAATTCGCGTCCTGTTAATGTTGGGTAGAGAAGTGACCGCTAGAAACGAAAAGTAGAAACGCCGCTCGCCTGTCTTTCCGGAACCGAGAACTGCGCATTAATATGAGGAGAGCAGAAAGAGGGAAGAAGGAGAAAAAAAGATTTAAGACAGATAAAGGGAAAAGCACGAGGTAAATAAAAGTCAGAGACAAAGAAGCGTGATCGACACTGAACGTGTGTCTGGTAGACCTGACGACGTAATTGTACGTTCAGCAGGTACTGCCCAACGCTAAAAAGGGCAATGACGATGGACGCCTCGGGAAAGGGCCGCTACTGCAATTATGGAAGCCAAAGTGAGGGCCTTTGAGGGAGTACAAAGACTACAAAGATGGGTAAGAGCGAGACCAAAGAGGCAAATGATGGCAAACAAAGGCAGAAAGGAAGGAAGGAACAAGAGAAGGCAAGCGAAAAGAAGGAAAGCAAAAAGCAGCTAAAAGTGAGCTTAGTGGGGAAGGTGCAAACTTGACGTGGTGGTTGAGCTTTTTGGTGATAGTTGCGGTGGTCTTGCTGAGCTCTGCGCTACGGCATGCGCTGACCACAGACTCTCATGACGACAAGATGCCGAAAAAGCTATCCCGATCTGGACTAGTTCAAAGTCCCCAGCTGAGCAAGGATGAGCAATCTGGTGGGTATGTGATAGCACACGACTTGTTTAGCTCGGCGTTGAAATGCGTCTTAAGAAGGTTGCCTCTTAACAGAAAAAAAGTGGAGTGATGAGTTAGTCATCCCGAGTGGATATTGATCTGCGACCCATCGCGGCGACGAGCGACTAGCCTGGCAGTGCTGGGACCCAGAAGTTTACCAGAACGCTTTACGCGTACGAAGGCACACAGAGATGTATCAGATGCCATTTGTGAGCAGCCCATTACATGTTCCAACAAGTGGAAACTGACACTTCATTGTCTTCGTGGAGCAAAAAGCGCCGGCGCAGCCGAATGTACTCTGCCAACTAAGCTTTTCCAAGGCGGCAGCGCTGCCATGGCAGCTTTTCAACCAAAGGCAAACTGAACAAGAATGCTGGCCTTTTCCTCACTGAAATTATGTACCTTTCTGCGTTCCTTTTGTAACCTATTAGAGGACAGCCGCTCTTCCGGAGACCTGCCTGAAAACCGACGGCACGTCTCTTGGACCAGGTTGTCACGTCTTTGTCTGCATTTGACCTGATCGCCGGATCCGGTATGGGGGGAGACGCGGGGTAGTCTGCGGTGATATTTCTATGGCCTTGTCGTGGGACTGGTGAGAGGCCATTCACCAGCTCTTATTCCATGCGATACCGTCCTCTACAGCTGTAGAGTGATAAAGTAAAGCGCGTTTGATCAGGTGCCTGGTCGGCAGCGCAACACTGGCGGTCGGAACGTCAAAAACCTGCAGTCGTAGATTTAGAGCTTCCCAATTGATTTGCGCAGCAGATCAAAGCGTTTATGGCCATTGTTGCCCATCGTATAACGTGCAAATTTTTGGTGAGGGTCGATCACACTAGAGCTGACTTAAGCTTCTTTCGCGCCATGCTTAAGTAGGAGCCGGACTACCGGGTCATGCCCTCTCTGAGAAGCCGCGCGCAGGGCATTCTTCATGAATCCGCCTTGCTGGTTGACATCTGCACCGTTGTCCAGGAGCAGCTGCACAATAGCCTCATCACCTCCATAAGACGCTGCCTGGAGAGCATTCCCAAACTCTCCGCCTTGTTGATTAACGTGCGCCGCGTGTTTTAGGAGCAGCCGGACCACAGCCAGGTGGCCTCTTAATGATGCTGCTTGTAGAGCATTGGTGTTGGCTCCACCTTGTTCGTTGACGCGAGCTCCCTTCTCGAGCAGCAGCCGAACAATAGTGTCATGGCCTGCGTACGACGCCGCTTGCAGAGCGTTTCCCATAAGCCCACCTTGCTGGTTGACGTCTGCGCCGTGTTCGAGGAGACACCGAACGGCCTCCTCGTGGCCTCTGTACGCTGCTGCGTGTAGAGCACACAGTAAAGATCCGCCAGTTTGGTTGACGTCTGCGCCCGCTTCCAGAAGGAGCCGAACCGTAGTACTGTGGCCTGCATATGATGCGGCTTGCAAAGCACTCCCATAGCGCCCACATTGTGCATTAACGTCATAACATTTCCAGCCCGAAGCATTGTCGTACTTTTGAACCAGCTCATCAGCTATGTAAGGAATTTTTCGAGGCTTTAGCACCGTAAAGGTAGGATCAGATTTGTCATCCACAGGCTTTGTGCCGAGCAGTTCTGTTAAGATGGTATCCAATCCGAGAATCGAAGCATAGTAGACCATGGAAGGCGACCTTTCCCTTGTATTCTTCCTCCCCATACCGTCGGCATCCCAGACCGACGTCCACTTTGAAATTGTTCCCGCGTTTTGAAATAGCTTTAGAGCTTGGACTTGGACTTGAGCGGTGGCCTTATCGCCCATTCGATAATGCTCTGGCCAATGCATTGCAGCGTACAATTGCAGTGAGCGATTAGAGGACTCTTTTTCTGAACTAGCAGTAAGCAGATGTGTTATGCAGACAGAGGCCATCTCTGCGTGTGCCTCTGGCCTCTTTACGCCGAAGTTCCTGATTGCGTCGCAGAATATCCGGTCAGATTCCAGGTATTCTTGGACTGAGAAGTGAGCAATGCGGACGGATGCTGTTCCGAGATTGGCGTCATCGTCTACCTCGATAAGCCCAGGGCAGACCCGTCGAACTGCATCAACACTCCTGAGCCTCCGTTTTGAGTTGAACTTGGGACGCTCGTCCAGATCTATGGCAATCCCGTCTATGAGCTCAGACGCCATAAGGGGCCTTACAGCGCAGCAGAGCATGGACAGGATCCGTCGGGCATAGTCCGCGGAGACTGGAGGAATGTTGGAGAGCATGCGTTCGTAAGTTTCATCCAACGACTGAGGCAGCGACAGCAGCAGCTTGTCAAGTAGATCCTCGCACTCTGGGCATGATTCAAGTGCCTTAAACTGGCATTCCACCCATCGAAAACTGTTATTACCAGCTTTGTTAGAGAGGCACTTGGGGGGTTCTTTGGTTTGCAGGGTGGGGATCTTACACGCCATTGGCACGCTCCGTGAGCGTGGTCTCTATGCGGCTGTGGAAGTGCGCCCACTTTCGCAGCCGCCGGTTTGTTTTGAGATGCTCGGAGATGAAGGCTGCGATATCGCAGTCGATGGCGTCGCCGCGCATGGGGATTGTCTCGAGCTGCGAGGCATCAAATTCTTCGCGGATGTCTGCCTCGTCACGGCTTGTGACAAGAATGTGCAGGCCGGGCTCTGAAAAATTTCGAATATCGGTCACCATTTCCAGCACGTCTGCGCGGTGCTTGTCGCGAGGGCTCTCATCTAGCGCATCCAAGAAGATGTAGACGTCGTCAAACGCATGTATAAGTTGGTGCAGGCAATCAAGAAGAACTTGGTCTGGTGGCTCCGCATTTCTGTACCTCTCATGCACGCGCAATAATTCGCGATTGTCGTCTGCTTGTCCACAGAGCTGCAAGATTAGTGCACGAAGCATGGCCGAGGCGTCCTGTTTCGAGTCATCATTGAATGTGAAGAAGAAGAAGGCTATTCCTACGCGCGGCTTGGATTTCGTACGCCGGTAAGCGTGCTGGATGGCTGTGGACAAAAGCACCGACTTTCCGCAGCCGGCGAAGCCCTTGAGCCAGAGGAAAGCATTGGGCTTTTCGAGCCAGTCAGAAAAGGAGGAGCCCGTGACGAACCAGAGGCCAGTGCCAGGGTGCGACTTTTTGCAGGCATCATTGTAATTGATTGTGGCATCAGGAGCATTTAGCCATTTGTGGAGAGCTGCTGAGACTTGGTGGGCGCGAACCAGATCCAAGACCGCCCTGGTATCTTCGATCTCATTCCGCGCGGCACTGGCGTCCTTCTGCCCCAGCACTTGCAGTGCCAGAGTCAGGTGCGAGACGATCTCGTCGACGCTCTCATCGAACTTCTGCAATGTGCTCTGCCGGAAAGGATAGGCGACTTTGAACGCAGCAGTCCGGGCCGCGGCGCGGAAGTTGCTGTTGGGCTTGCTCTGGAGCTTCTGGACCTCGGCCTGAAGTTCTTCGATGCATTCCTCGCAATCTTGGATTGAATCTTCGATAGACTTGAGCACATCCTTTTCGTCGGGGCGAAATTTGCGGTTTCCCAGCTGACTGTTCAGCGTCTTCAGCACATTAGAAAGATGTTCCAGCTCTTTGATAGTGTCTTCGACATCCTTTTTCATGCTCTTGTATGCGGAATAGAAGTCGACGAGCGTCTGCGTGACTTGGATGCCAAGCGATATGAGGCCTGCGACGCTTGCAGCGACATCCATGGTGAATATCGACAATGCAAAAAAGTTATCGCTGTCTCACACAGAGGATTACCGAAGAAAGAAAACGCAAAAAACCCCTCAGACATCCGTGGCCTTCAGTGTTAACGCCGGGACATCTTCAAGGCTGACATTGCCGATGCAATGCCGACCCAATCCCCTGTGCCTTTTAATACTACGCTGGCTTATTATTGGCATTATCGGTAAAGTGGATTTACCATCGTGAGTTTCTTGCCATATCGCACATGCAACTATTTTAGGAAGCGCCTTTTACAAAATCCACAATTCTCAAAGTGCAGGTAGGATTCTTTAGTCGTAATGGGTATGGTTAGATTTATTATTAATTGTGTCTTTCTACGTCGAGACGCAACGATATGATACGTTCTATTAATCTAGGCGCGGTTGTTCTCATGACCTTACGGATAACAAGAATGCCCAGCATTTTCTAATTAATAGGCTTACCTGAATGAACTTACCTCCTATCGTAAACCTCTAATCTTATCCGAGTGTATGATGTAGTAAAACCTTGCCGCGGACACTTACCGAGTATGGGAACTTACCTGACATCAACCCTATCAACTTACTTTGCTCGTTGAGTTCAAATGTCCCACTGGGTGTAGAAGCCCTGGTACAAGGCCAGCACGTAGTGACTGCGCCGGCCGTTGCCCACGAACGATGTGATGGGCTTCAGCGCTGCGTACCGGTGAGGCGTGTACTCGCCGTCCTTGTCGACCCTCGCCTGCTTGTCCTGGTAGATCCACACAAAGCTTGTGCGGGGAGTGATAATGAGATTGTTGGGTCCATGGCCGGGACCGACGAGTGCCGGCCGGTTGTCGCGCAGGATGCACAGCCGCAGATCATAGCCGTGCCTGGAGCCGTAGTGCGCTACGGCTAGCATGAGCCGCCCACAGTCGATGTCACGGCTCGCCTGCGGGTCGCCATTCACGTACGGCGGCGTGTATCTCGCCAAGCCCTGCTCCACCCGCTCGCGGTTGAACTGCATGTCGACAGTGGTGATGCTGGCCATGAGCTGCGGCACCGACGGCACCGGCAGCGGCGAGGGGTCCGGCGCGTCGCCGCCGTCGCTGTTGTGGGCGGCAACGATGCTGTCTATCTGGTTCTCGATGCTCTTGCAGATGGAATAGACGGCAATGGGCGCGAGGTGCGGCGGCCGAGGGTCCAGCAGTGGCGGACAGGCCGGAAAGTTAGCGAGCAGCGCCACCCCGACTACGGAGGGCGACGGGCTGTCGGTTGGAAGCAGGAGCGACGAATCGTCCCACGCGTCCTCGAGGTCGTGTGCCGTAACCAGCCTCAGCGTGCGGGCGCGAACCCCGTCCGTCGTGCCCGGGGCGCGGCTGTCGTCAGCCAGGTCGCCGAGGCGGTCCATCATGGCCTCGTCCTCCTGCCAGGCGCGCACGAACAGGAAGGGGCCGCGGCCGCGGTCATAGGCCTCCGCATCTTCGCGGGCCCACCGGGCGCGCATTCGCCTCTCCCGGCGAGCGACGGCTCGGGGAAGCGGTGGAGACGCACGCGCACCCTGCATAGACATATTGGGCCGGTCTCCTGCTGGCTCGTTGCCGTCATCGCTGTCGACTAGAGTCTCGCCATCATCAATATCAGCGTCACCGCCATTGTCAGCATTACCATCATCACCAGCGTCAGAAGCAGTGTCCATATCGCTGCCGTGATCGCTGCCCGCGTTTCCGGTCTGGTAGCGGTCGAGATCCGGCTCGGTCTCGGTTCTCTCCGAGCCTTCGCGAAGGGTCAGGAAGTTTCGGCTGCCGTCTGGCTCGCGGCCGATGAGAACGTGTCCAACAGTCTGCTCGCCGTCGCCGGGCAATTCTGGGATGTAGTGAAAATAGTGGCGATCCGTGTGGAATCCTAGAGCCCCTTCTTCATCCTCTGCGCCGCCGACGTAGCTGGGATGGCGTTCGTCCAATCCGAGATAGATACGATGGCGCTCCCAAGCCGCGAGCGTGGCGGGATCGGGTCCTTGGTGGGCCACGTCATTATTATTCTCAACGTCGCTGCTGCCAAGACTCTGTCCGCTGTGCGAGCCGCCCAATGACAGTTCGCTGAGTGCAGGCAGCTCTGAGCCGACATGGCTGTCGCCATTGCCGTTGCCGTCTTGGGGGTCGACGTGAACTATGACGACGTTCTCGCCTCCATCCAAGGTATCAGGAATGCTTTCGGTACCGTCTTCCTCCGCATCTGATGAGGCAAGGGAAGCGACAAGGGACTCAGAAACTAAAGGTGGCATTCCAAACCAGTCCGCCACTGCATGGCGGAGCATGCACTGGGCAGCGCGAACCTGGCCATACGAGGAAGCGAGGGTGGCGATGGCGCGGAGCCCAGCAGCATCGGCGGCATTCGTCTGCTGGGCCCGCTGTGCCGCAGTTATGACCGCGCGAATGAAGTCGCGCGCGGCTTCGATAACGGCAATGCTCGTGCCCGTAGTCGACGCCAAGCTGGGGCTAATCGTGGGCCGGCCCGTGGTGATCTCTTCTCCCCATTCATTGGTGTCGCTGCGCAGCCAGGGCGAAGGAGGCACCACCATCGCGTAGAGGAGAGAGCGGAGGACGCCGTCGGTAAATGGCATGTAGTCTCGGTCTTCGGGGTGGCGGTCTTCGAGCCGCATCCCCACTATGTTCTGCGCGCGGAGCAGCTCCGTGTGTATGACAGCCACCACGTGGGCGAGGGCCTGGATGATGCCGTCGTCTTGGAAGAGCATATACAGGTCCTCCCGCGACAGGCGGACGCGGGCGCGCACTTGGTTCATCCAGCCGCCAGATTCGATCATTTGGCGCATGTAGGAGAGCGTGGACTGGACGTAGCCATCTCCCATATCGCCATAGGCAAACAGGTGATCTAGCAGGTCCAGCTCGGCACTCCACCCGTAGGTGCTGGCGTGAGACATGTCCTTCCGCATCTGCGGAAGGATACTAGGGTTCCATAGCTGCTCGCCCGTCCAGCGGAAGAATGTGAGCAGGTGCATCTGCAAGATCATGTGGGCCGCCTCGCTCCTGAGATCATCTGGCAGGTAGAAGAAGTTGCCCCAGACGTCGTCCGCGCGAAACTCGTCCGGCGTGCGGCCGTAGTCGCCGCTCTCGGTGCGCTTCACGGCCATGCGGACGACGAGCTTGTTGAGGCCGCGGAGAAAATCGTCGACCTCGTCCGTCGTGTCTCCATGCGGCATGAATCGTGGCAGTACAGCGATGCTGCGCCGTGCTTCAGCAATGTCGTCGTTGTTGCCGCGTTTCAGCCGCGTCATGGTGTTGAGGTCGAAGTAGGCATCCTTGTTGTCCGGCAGGAATGGCTCGAGACGGTGAAACATATCTGCCAGAGAGTACTGCGCCATCTGATCCAGAAATTCCCGAAACAAGACTCGAACGGCCCTCGAGGCGTAGAGCGATTTCTGGACCAGCCGAGTTCGCTCTTCAGCATTGGGTACAACAATGAGGCCAAGCTGCTCCATGCGCACCCGGATGATGTTGTTTTCGGGGCGCAGCCGCCGGTCATCCTGCCAGCCGAGGGCATAAGCAACGTCAAAGTAGCTCATAGCTATCTTTTAAAAATATGTAGGTGGTTTTTAAATGGAAATCAAAGCTAGATGTCGTGAAACTGGAAGTTGTCAGAGATGATGTTGTGATATTGGTGAAGATGAGTATGAGAACATCCAGGTGCTCCGGACTTGAAGAGATGGAATCCATGGCATATATACACTCTTTTTGGGGCTCTGAAAACTCTCAAGACAATGCAGAAAGACATTCGAAATCAAAAGTTGCTTCATCAAAGGAACTACAGCGTGTTTCATGTCACGATCTCGAGGCGTACAGATGTAAACAATAGTCAAAGACGAACATGTTCAGCGTTTAAAGGTATTCCTACATCGTAGTTATGGTTCTAATTTTAACTTTAATGCTTTTTTTTTTTTTTTCATATTAAGCATATCCCTTTTCCTTCTCCTCGGTCGTGGCAATGCCACAGCCTCCTCTTTGATAAATTTCTCCTTTACTGGCAACAATAGTATTTTGGGCTGTGCACAATCTTCAGCACCCCGTCTTTGAGAGACAAGAGATACAAAAAGAAAATAATGAGTATCACATTGAGTCCGAATTAGCTCTATATACCTTAACTCAATAGCTAGAGAATTTTATGTGATTGTTTTCCTGTGTCTGGATTCGAGCATATCGCGATGCACCGAATCGGGACAATACCAACGAAGGTGGAAACTCGCAGACAAAGAGGCCGGGCAGTGCCATGCTACGTGTACGTTCAATTTTTGGTCATTCATTTTTTTGTAAACCTAATTTTCAAAGAATCTTTTTCTTTTCTTTTTTTGGTTTTGGTTACTTTCGGTTTAGTTTCAATAGCACAGATACAATTGTTTTGAGAACACTTCTCTGAATTGTGTAAATCTGACGGCTGAAGACGACTGAATGACTAGAGGTATCGTGAATTATACATGCTGGCTGACCATTCTCTGGTTCCTGTTCTAATTTTACATGTTAGATCTTTTATTTCTAAAAATTATTTGGTTCAACTATTTTTTGTCTGCCCTGAGTTTGACTTTTGAAAAAAAAAAAAAAAAAAAAAAAAAAAAAAACGGTTTTGGACGACATGTTGTTCGCTTGCCAATGACGAAGTCGCATCTCACGCGCTCTCATTGTGCTCACAAAAATGTTACTATGTCCCATACGATAGCCCTTTCATGAAAAAAAAAAGGATTCAATTCAACCATTAATGTCGTTTCCGAAACCTCGGATGCTCGGCCTACTTTATTGACCGGGATATTGAACATCGCCCGACACGATATGCAGATAGCTCTCCTTGATCAGTTCTCCTCTTTTGTCGTTCCTTGGATCGTTGCCTCTGAAAGAGGAGAAAGGCTCGGGTAAATTTGTATGGCTCCAGGAACAGGGCTTTTCTCTATACCAGCATATTCTTTTTTTCTGCCTTTTATCTTGTATATTCTACCTCTATGGCCGCTTTTCTATTCAGCCGGATGCTGACGCTAGGATCGAGCAACAAAAGATTTCCCAGATCCTCAGTTCTCCCAAAGCGCACCGGGATCCCCAACGACGTGTTACTATGATAGTAGAGGTGGGAAACGTACGATTGGGTTTTATAGTTTTTCCGATTCCATGATTATGATTCTCGGATGGGATAGCTGTTTATAGATATTTTGTGTTTCTACACATGGCGTCCATATCAGTGAGCAATATACGGCCCATGCTCTTTACCACGAACTGCACCAAAATTTGATCTGGATAAAATCTCCAGTTCGAACCATAGCAAGCGGGACCAAGTTCTGTTTCAGTCTTTAAGTGATTTATCTTCTCAATCGGCCGGTGTCCTTTGACTTTCAACGTGCCCTTCATTAGCGTTTCTCTTTCAGCCGCTGCAAAACGGTAATTGTACAGCCGCGTGGGTGCCCACATCGAAAACGATATGGGAAAGGGTACCGACGTAGGAGAGAACGTGGAATGGCCAATTCACGAATGGGACGCTCCGTGTGCCTGCAGATCCTGGCTCTTGTCGAATGGAGCCCGAATTTAAAGTGGCAAGTATATATAAGTCATGTCTGGGCATCGAAAGCTCTCGTCCACCTCCACTTGTAGAAGCTATAGCTCTTGGAGGTTGAAGCTTTCAAGCGTCTCTCAATATACTGAAAGGAGAGAATACACGTACGCAGTGAAAGAGAATCGAGTATGCTGTTGAAAGCAGTTGCCACGGCCGTGGCCGGCTTGGCGGTGGGTGCTGCCGCCGCGGGCAACAGCACCAACACGCACATCAACTTCCCTTATGAGGCCACCCAGCTCACCGACTCCGACGTGGGCAATTTCTCAGCCATCGCTTTTGGAAATGCAACGGCCGCATCTCTTGCTCCGGCCAGCGCGGCATCTTCGGCCGCGGCGTGCAAGGCGTTTCCCGGCTCGCCGGACTGGCCGTCGGCGGCGGAGTGGGCGCAGCTCAACGCCACCATGGACGGCGGGCTGCTGCACCCGAACCCGCCTGGTGCGGTGTGCTATCCGAATATGGTGGGCGTGTACAACGTGACCAAGTGCATGCAGCTGCTCTTCGGGACATTTGGCACACGCTTCTACATCGACGACCCGCTGACGGTGCTCACGTCGTGGCCGCAGGGCGAGACGTGCGCTGCGGACTTTGAGCCTACGAGCAACTGCACGCGCGGCGGCTTCCCCGAGTACGTGGTGAACGTGACGACGGTGAAGCAGGTGCAGGCGGCCGTGAACTTTGCGCGGAACAAGAACGTGCGACTGGTTGTTAAGTAAGTCTCGGCAAAACAAGAAATTCCCATAAATGTTCCGTTGCACTAACAAACAGAAACACGGGACATGACTTTGTGGGTCGGTCGACTGGTGCCGGCGCGCTCAGCGTCTGGACACACCACCTGAAGAATTTCGAGTTTCTGCCCAAGTACACGGCGGGCAATTACTACACAGGCATGGCGGCACGAGTGGGTGTCGGCCTGGAGGCTTGGGAGCTGTACAAGTACATGGACAAGTACAACATGACGCTGATCGTGCCGGGCGGCCAGACGGTGGGCGCGTTTGGCGGCTGGATGGCAGGTGGCGGTCACTCGTCGCTGGGCTCGTCGTACGGCATGGGGTCCGACCAAGTGCTCGCGCTGCAGGTGGTGACGGCCGACGGGCGCTTCATCACGGTGGACTCCTCGGTCAACGCGGACCTCTTTTACGCACTGCGCGGCGGCGGGCCGGGCAGCTATGGCATCGTCACGTCGGCCATTGTGCGGGCGTTCCCTGCCGTTCACGTGTCCGAGACTAGCATCTCCTTCCAATTCGGCAGCGCCTTTGGCGGCGGATTCAATTTTACGGGGCCGTTTAACTTTACTGGTCCATTCAACTTCACAAACCCGTTCAACTTTACCAATCCATTCAATTTCACGGCTCCGTTCAACCAGAGCAACCCGTTTAATTTCAGCAACCCCTTCGGCGGCCCCAATCCGTTTGGCGGTGCGAACCCCTTCAACTTTACGATTCCACGGCCCGCCGGGAACGGTACCGGACGTCCCCCGGTAGGAGGCGGCGGCGGATTTGGCGGTGGCGGCTACGGCGGCTTCAACTTTACGCGGCCGCCGAGAGGCAATGGGACGCGGCCGCGGCCATCGTTCCCGCAGCGGCAGGCGCCGGCGACGGTGGCGGACATTGAGACGTTCTGGAAGGGGGTGTCGGTGTACCTGCGGTTTGGGCAGCAGCTGTGCGACGGGGGCGGGTCGGGGTACAACTACATCTCGGCGTTTGGCAACCGCAGCGCGAGCTTCTCGACGACGCTGGAGCTGCCCGGGATGACGGCGGCGGAGGCGCAGAAGTTTGTGCAGCCGCTGTTTGACAGCCTGCGGGCGGTGGGCATCGCGGTCAACAACACGCTGCCGCGGACGTCGCTGTCGTGGGGCCCGGGCCCGCAGCAGGGGGCGGGCGACAGCCCCGGCGACGGGCGGTTCGCGACGCGGCTGTTCCCGCGACGCAACTGGGCGGACAATGCGACGTTTGACGCGACGGTGGCGGCGCTGCGGTCGGTCATCGAGTCGGGCTACTCGTTCCACGGCGTCCAGGTGGCGCCCTCGCGCAACCTACCCGCCGTGCAGGTGCCGGGCAACAGCTCGGTCAACCCGGCGTTCCGCAACGCGCTGATGCACGGCGACGTGTTCGACTACGGCGACTTTGGCGGCAATTACGACCTGCCACCACCGGCAGGCGGTCGCGGCGGCAGCAACGCGACAGCCGCGCCCGCCGCGCCGGTCTTCAACGCCACGGCCGCCCGGCTGGCGTCGCGCGCGCGCTTCGAGGCCGCCATGAACACGCTGCGGCGCGTGACACCCGGCTCCGGCGCGTACGTCAACGAGGCGGACCCGGACGAGCCCAACTGGCAGCAGAGCTTCTGGGGCGCCGAGTACGACCGGCTGCTGGCGGTCAAGCGCGCGCGCGACCCCTGGAACGTCTTCTGGGCGCCCACGACCGTCGGCAGCGAGGGCTGGGAGGTGCGCACGGAGAACAGCCTCTACGCCGGGTCGCAGAACGGGCGGCTCTGCCGCGTGACCGCGGCCGCCGCTGCGCCCCCCAAGAGCCCCAAGCGCTCGCTGCTGCAGGGGCTGCACGCCGGGCCGAGGCGCCATTGATGATGGCTCATGGTGGGAAAAGCAGACGTAATTGGGAGGAGGTTTTACAAAGCAAAGGATGTAAAATAGAAAAAAGGACAACGAAAGTATACACGCAAGAAGGAAACCTGAAAGAATTAATTTTACAAATTGCATTCATTCTCTCGACTGATAATAGAGCGAGGCTGAGCCAGGTCATGCTTCCCAAAGCGAACAATGGCCCAAAATCGGACCGCCTTATGGGGCGCAAGTCCTACAACAAAACGACGTAAGGTACATATTAAGATGTCAAAAAACTCGACCCCGGAGACATTATTCGTCCCGGGCGCCTATCTTCTGCTGAGTTGGCGAATTCCAGCATCGTATATCATATCCAATACGTTTGTCCCTTCAAGGGTTTGACTCCGCCAAGGCCAACATTGCGACCAGGTGCAGAGGGAACACCGCCTCGTAATAATGAATGCAAGGCAACGAAGACGGGGCATATGTAGTGTGACCGGGTTTAATTAACACGAGTTTCTGTGATTTGGTGTACATATCGAGAGAATGTCACGCATTGGTCAGGCAGCCTTGCAGAGTGATCCTGCATAGGCGAGGGAGGGGAGCACCTGGATTTGACCTCGCCTTGTGCGGCACAATGCTCTATTTGGTCGTGGTCGCTATATAACCTGAGAGATTTATCTCGTCTTGGAGATAATTGATTAACTATTATTTGTTTCATTGTATTCCAACGGAGTTGGCTTCCCGTTGGCTTCTCGTTCGAAAGTGATCTCTCTTACATCGCAGCCGCAAAATCACCCATCTACCCTTGCAATGGATAACCACTGCAGCTTGTGCCGTCGTTCGTTCAAATCGCCAGAGGCGCTCCAACAACACATTGGAGACTCTCCGAAGCATGCTGCTACCGAACCAGCCAAAGCACCACCCACGCTGATCGGCTTCGTGGCCGAGCAGCCGACGCCTTTGCCCAGCGGCGCCGGTGCGCCCGCAACGGCTGCAGCAGTACGACCCCACTCGTGTGACCTGTGCAAGAGGTCGTTTGCGACGACGCAAGCCTTGGACGATCACAGTCAAGATTCCCCTAAGCATAAGAAGAGAACGACCGCCGCAAATCCAGCGCCAGAAAAAGCGGTGGCGGCTGCAGCAGTACGACCCCATTCGTGTGACCTGTGCAAGAGGTCATTTGCAAAGACGCAAGCCTTGGACGCACATATTCAAGATTCCCCTAAGCATAAGAAGAAAACAGCCGCCGCAAAACCTGCGTCAGGAAAAGCGGCGGCGGCTGCTCCTAGGCCGGAACCAGGAGTCGTCGCCGCTGTTATGATCGTGGACGGAAAGAAGGTGGTACAACACGGCGCAGGCCAGCAGCCATCGCCGTCGCAAAGCAACAAGGCCAGACAGCCCAGCGGCAGTGAAGCCGCGGGCACGGAACAGAAGAAGAAGAAGAAGACAAAGGGAAAGGAGAAGAAGAAGAAGCCTGTTACTACTTCGACAGCCGGTCCTGTTTCAGCCCCAACTCCGGCAGCGGCTCATGCTCCTGCTCCTGCTCATGCTCCTGCTCCTTCTCTTGCTCCTGCTCCTTCTCTTGCTCCCGCTCATGCTCCTCTTCCTCCTCCCACAAAAAGCCCAGCTCCGGCTGCAGCTCCGATGGACACGCCCTTGGACCTCTTCTTTCTCTCTTTCCCGTCGTTTCCCTACGACCCTAGCCTGCCGCCGAACAAGTCGTTTGATCAGCTGCGGAGACATTTCTTCTGGGTGCGTGACGACCCCGAGAACAAACAGGCCTGGCAAGACTACAACCGGGCTATGGCCAAAGAGGTCGTCTTGTGGTTCGGGAGCGAGGCCGACATCAACTCTTGGCACACTCTCTGCCGTGCTGTCGGCATCGCCAATCCTCCCGAGACATGCGGACAATGTGAAGCTGTAAGCGTCCCTCTTCTCGTTGCAATTTCTCCTCCCACCTGACATGCCATTTTCTTTCAATTATTGGTTTCTTGGTTGAAATTTCTGTATAAGCATACTGACGTTGACCCAAAGGTCCTTCGTCGAACACACGTCAATATCGTTGACCTTGTAGCATGGGGCCGGAGCGGCGGTGATGGCGAACCGGCCCAAGTATTCGCCACGGAGGAAGAGCTCAGGTCGTACTCGAGAAAGGAGAGTAAAATTTTTTACCAGGAAGATGTAGTTGGACCTGACGGAGAGGATAACATTGTTCTGCGACACTTATTGCGGTACATCTTGAGAGAAAAGCCGAGGAAGGGATATGGAAGACGAGGAGAACGTGAAACGGGGATGCACACCCGCCTTTCGTCATATTGATAGCAAAATTGAGGAAAGCTGAAGGTACCTTTGAAACAAAAAGTACGAAAATCACCAGAGACTCTCTTTCTGAATAAGAACAGCATGTTGGCTAATTCTCTGCTGTGCTGTTACACCGCTGATCTCCATCGCTGAGGACCGTCTGAGGTGCTTTAAATAGTGCTCACCAATACGCTGCAGATAAGAAAAGAATAAAATCTATATTTCTGTACTTTGTAGAAGCTATCTTTCGAGAGCAAGCAGGCGAGAACAAACACATATCATGGACTGACCGAGACACATAAGAGTAGAGGAGCGGCGCTTTAATATAGCAACAACAGATGAACCAGCTACAGAGACAAAGCTAGTAGCCGTCACAAGCATCACAGCCAAGAATTCAGATAGCGCCTTTGGTAAAAACGACGACGCTGAGCGACTTGATAAGCCTAAAAAGATTAATCTTGGCAGTAGAAGAATACAATCTAGGAAACTCAGACGTCCATCCATTATTTTGTACGGTGATAATATTAAAAAGATGGCCTCGGAAGGGACTAAAATTGCTGTGAAATACAGCTGAACCCCGTCGTGCTTGTCACGCTTCAGCCGCTTCTATGCTCCAGTAGACCAGCACTGCCTCTAAACCTACCTTATTGCTTTCCTTGTTTCTTGTTAACATACCCTTTTACTTTTGATCTTTTAGCTTAGGGTATTTGTGCTTTTGCACCCAAGACACCATCACTGTTCGTGCGTCTATAGGGTAGATCTGGCTTTATGTTCAATACCGGAGCTGTATCTGTACAGAACTGCGGTGTGAATTTCGTATTGGTAGATGCACACTTCAATTGCGTTGATACGCGCCCAATATAGGAGAGGGGACCTTTGTTTGTGAAAGTCTTCAAAGTGTAATTTGATGTCTACTTTATTGACACCGCTTCGCGAACCACTGCTCAAAAATCATACCTCAAGCGGCACCTCAGTGGTGGACGCGATGGCGCTTAAAAGATTGTCCTCGGTATCTCACCTTCGTCACCGACGACATACTTTTTGCTTTTTCTTCTCTTTTTTTCTCCTTTCTCTCTTTCTTTTCTTTTCTTTTTTATTTGTCTTGCCGCCCAAAGACACAAGCCTTGCAAGTCATTCTCACCTTGCAGCAAAAGGACATTTAATGCTCTAGGTTGTACAGAAGTCTGGTCACTAATTTATAGATAATTCAACAATCCTGAGAAGGTTCACATAAACTCATTCTCTTGTGGTTCGATCGCTTCCAAATTTCCCCTGCGCGAATATCTTACAGCGGTCTTTCTATTTCTACTATGGAAAGCTTAACACCTTCTACACCGGGATCTGGACGATGCTCAAGATCAAGCTCCCCAGGAAACCATAAAGCTCAGCTACCATCAAAACGTCAAAAATTGGCATCATCGAGCAGCAACGATGATGAACTAGAGGCCCCGGTTGAGATACGTGCTAAAGTCATCGGATGTGAAGAATCCACAATAAGCCTCCAAAGGGATGGGTTCATCTGTCTTTCTAGCGAGACCCATGATATTGCAAGAACTGAAGTCCACTCACCTGACTTATCATCTATTGTCGAACGTTTGGAAGCGGCATGCAGGCATCAATGGGATACCGGCCATACACCTTATCAGAATGTCGCCGTCTTGCTACTTCAATTCGAAGATGACGATCTCGGTGTGGAGTCCGAAGTCAGTGATCTTGCTAGCATGTTTCGAGATAACTACAGGTTCGTCGTTGATGTCTATCGTATACCTTCCACTAAAGAAGCAAAATTCCATCTGTGCTCAAGAGTCCAGTCGTTCCTGGTGGCCAACGACTGTGTCGGAAATCTGTGTATTGTTTACTACGGAGGTCATGCCATAAAAGTAGATCACTATGCGCCACCTATTTAGGTATCGTAAGTAATATTATCCAATTGCTATCTAAGGCAAGCGCTTATATACGACAGAAACCGCCAGAGAGATTGTGAAGTGAATACAGCAATGATCCAACCTCTCATTCAAATGCGAGATTGCGACATTTTGCTTCTCTTTGACTCCTGTCAGGCTGTTCTCAATGCTTTTGACACAACTGGCAAAGGTGTTGTGTCAGCGATCTCTGCGACGGGCTTTGAGCCTGGGGAATATGGTGTAGCCGCAGAAGTTGGCCCGGATTCTTTTACACACACACTTGTCAAAACCCTAGGCGAGCTTTCCATCCCCGACGGACCGGGCGAAAATCCGCTGCCGTTCTCCGATACGTACCTGCACTCAAAAATGGTCAAAACTTTATCTGAATGCTCTGGTTCACTGCGAAAGAACAAGCAAGGATCATATATGCGTTCAATACACGGTGAACTCGTTAAGGAGAAGTTCCGACGACGGACTCCGATCTACCAGTTCCTGTCTCAGGACAAAACTCCGAGGCATATTCACATATGTCCCTTACCGGAGTGTCGCTCAATACCGGCATCGAACCAGCGGTCGCCAGTTTATAGCAGAAATAATGACTGCAATATTCCTCACGTTCTAGTTTGTGCTAGGCTCAATGTTGATTCTCCCACAGACGCAGATATCCAAGCCTTTGCAAAGTTGATATCAAAGTTCCCTGATGGGAAGAATATCAATACCGAAAGAATTACGATTGAAGCTGTATACCCGAGTCTGTCCACTTTGCTTATATTACGCATGCCGCTTACCTTGTGGGACTTGGTCCCGAGGGATGATAGCATGACTTTCATTGGGTATATTACGGGAGACAATTATGTCAAATCTGTGAACCGGCGTGTAGCAGCCGCGATGAGCTCAATGTCCGCTAGCAAATCCAGCGAGCCCGACCCCTCTCACGACAGCAATTCTGATATTCCATATTCCGATGTTGAGAGCCTTCAACGTCATTCCCATAAGTCGGATACAACGTCAAAGGCTCCTCGGCAACCCCAAGCTGCTTCACTGATCGAGAGCCTAGAACGCTTGTCTGAGGTGGCCACCCAAAAAAACGACACACTTGAGAAGTGGCTGTCAGACCATGAGGCAGAGCTAGTTAATTCTGGAAACCAACCTGGCATGACAGGCATCACACAAGGAGGCGTCGTCGTGGGGGCGCAAGCAGACACCGCTCAGAAAAGTGTCGAAAATGTAGGGTTAGATCCAGGGTCATTGTCTCTAGCCGTTGTCGTCTTACAAGCCAGTAACACGCTTCGCAAGGCGATTCAAGGCTTTGCACAGCATTCCATAGTCACTCGCAGACTACTCGAGAAACTGGACAATTCGATTTCAGTCTTGCGCTTGCTTGTCGATGTCGTCAAGACCTCCACCGATATCGATCTCTCTGTGCTCGAGTTCCTCTTACGCCTATGCCGGGATGCATATATAAAGTTCGCAAGGAAATGTAAGGAAAATTTGTCGTTTTCTGGGGACAGTCGCAAAAGTCCTCGAGACTGGCCTGAATTGATGTGTATAGCCGGCGATTTCGACGAGCTCGGACAACAGATATCGTGCTACACATCTACTATTGTCATTGCTCTTGGCGAATGGCGCATGTAAGCTTCTGCAACTACCCAACGCACTGGATTAGACCATGTCTGACCTGTGTTTTCCAATTTAACAGCGGCAAGTTCTCTCATGCAACCGAGCTCACAGAAACTCATATAAATCTCATCAAATGTACTGCCGATAATCTCAGTTACCTTCTGCAACTCATCAATGGCAGAATAATCTCCTTATCTGAGAAGACTGTAATAGAACCCGACTCACTTATCCAAGGACTGCGACATAAAGCAGAGGATGAACTAGTTATGGATACGTATACAGGATTTTGCGAACAAATAATCGACCACATTGACCAGCTTTTGCTTGCGGCCAAACGCCACAGTATTTCTGCTGCAGCTGATGAGTCAGAGGGAATTCAGGAAAGAGTCTGCATTAAGACGCTGGAAGACTGCAAGAAGATACTTCTCCCTAGAGCTGCAGAGCTGAAACAACATAGTAAAGAGCTGATTGACCAATTAGGGAAAAGTTTGAAGACAGCGACTTCTGTGGAAGACATTGATGATTTACAACAATTGGCCGAGGAGTGGGAGTCAACCCGCAGGTGCATCAGCATCTGCTCCCAAGCAGAGACACATCTGCGTAAAAGCACCGGCATCAGCGACATTGATGAGCCGCACGATTCTGTGCAGTTCATAGTTTCGAACAATGGGATAGCTATATTAGGCAAAAGCAGAGGAACGGATTGGCAAATCCGGCGACTTGGAGGCGATTTTACTGACGAGTCTGTCCAACTGTTATCGCCGGTATTCTCAAAAGCGATGTTAAAGTGTCTTGAAGGTGGTACCTTGTCATCAAGTACAGACCCCACCAAGACAGTAACCTAGGAGCCTGTGCATAACCTTCCTTCTTGATTTATCATAGTTACCATTTTACTATGCACTTTCAAGTTCACCAAGATACAGCCCAAACTATCAATCCCTTTCTGATTACAATTCGTTAGGTTAAAATCTTACTCTCAACTACAGTTAATGTTTCTAATCGTGCAGGAACCAAAAGTACTTGTTGAAAGCTATCAGACAGCTGTCGACCATATCTGCAACGATGCACCATGACATGTTGTCTTCACAAGTAAGATACGTAGAGCGAAGCATGAGTACCACTCTCTATGTACCTTCATTTTTCAATTTTCCTTTTTTGGTTAACGTGGTCAGCTCTTAAGTTTCTAGTTCTTGTCTTACACGGCACACATCTGTTCTTGTATGTAGTTGATGATGGTCCTGGAACTGGCTGGGATTTGTCGTTGATAGAGGCGAAAGCGGGTCTCTGGCAGCAATACATGGGTAGTTAGATAGTTGAGACATGCTATAAAGCTCCAAGCCAATAACGACCGAACGCTGCTGGTAAGATACATCGTCACGAATGGCTTAGTGCTCAGGCCGCACACAGCCTGTGAGCTTACTCAGGCTGTTCCTCTGTATGTGTCGTTGATAGAGCGCTATAAATATCGGATAAAGTTAGTTCCGAGAGTACGGGCCAGGCTGTAACCGCGGGGCAAGAGCCCAAGGCGGCGTGGGCGCCACCCAATGGCCCCAGGGCCCTTGCAACTTTTTTTCTGTGCCCCTCACTTTATATCCAATGTATCAGCTTCTTGGGGGATACGTCGCATACAAATCACAAGCGACTCACGCGCAGGTGCAGCACGAGTATATCAGGACCGTCTCTCATTAACTCGAATTCCGCTTCTGGTCCGCACAGCAGACAAGAAGACAGCGATTGACCGACTCTGCGTCTTTTTTATCTTTTCTTTCCCGCATGTATTCCTCCTGCTAAACCGCCATCATGAGCATCAATTTCCCGAAAACCGAAGAGGAGGTCATCAAGTTCTGGCGCGAGATCGATGCCTTCCAGACCCAGGTCCGCCTAAACGAGGGCAACGCGCCCTTCACCTTCTATGATGGACCGCCGTTTGGTGAGTGAAGAAGACTTTCTTGCTTTCGTGGCCTTTCTCGTCGTTTCTCGTCGTCTTGGTCTCGTGTGTGACCTCGTGCAACATGGTGATCTTGTCTTTGCTAACTGTTGTTTTTTCTGCCAGCTACCGGTATTTCTACCTCTTTCGACGTTCTCCCCTTCTTCTGCTCTCTTCCAGAGCTTCCCCTTCTGACTCTCCCCGCCTCCCTCTAACCGCTGCCCAGGTCTGCCCCACTATGGCCATCTGCTGGCGTCGACCATCAAGGACATCATCCCCCGGTACTGGGCGATGAAGGGCTACCACGTGCCGCGGCGCTTCGGCTGGGACACGCACGGCGTGCCCATCGAGTACGAGATCGACAAGAAGCACGGCATGTCCGCGCAGGACGCTGTCAAGCAGATGGGCATCGCCAAGTACAACGAGGAGTGCAAGGCCATCGTCATGCGCTACTCGGCCGAGTGGCGCACCACCATCGAGCGCCTCGGCCGTTGGATCGACTTTGACAACGACTACAAGAGCATGGACGTCAACTTTATGGAGTCGTGCTGGTGGGTCTTCAAGCAGCTCTTCGACCAGGGCGCCGTCTACCGCGCCTACCAGATCATGCCCTTCTCCACCGCCCTCGGCACCCCGCTCAGCCACATGGAGTCCAAGCAGAACGAGAAGCTGACCCAGGACCCGGCCATCGTCGTCGCCTTCCCCGTCCTCGACGTCCCCGGCTATGAGAACACCTCGCTGCTGGTCTACACCACCACCCCCTGGACCCTGCCCTCCAACCTGCTCATCGCCACCCACCCCGAGTTCGAGTACCTCGTCATCCTCGACGAGGCCAGCGGCAAGCAGTACATCCTGCAGGAGTCCGGTCTGACCCTGCTCTACAAGAACCCCAAGAAGGCCAAGTGTGCGTTGCTTGCTCGGAACGCCCCTAAGCTTTTTTTTTTTGGATGACGTGCTAACACGCCAGGAACTCACTAAACAGACAAGGTCATCAAGAAGATCCGCGGCCAGGAGATGGTCGGCTGGAAGTACGAGCCCCTGTTCCGGTACTTTGTCGACCAGTTCGCCGACTGCTTCCAGGTCATCCCGGCCGACTACGTCGAGGAGGGCGAGGGCACCGGCCTGGTCCACCAGGCCCCGGCCTTTGGCCAGGAGGATTACGACGCCGCCGTGGCCGCCGGCTTCATCACACCAGACCGCCTGCCGCCCTGCCCTGTCGACGACAAGGGCTGCCTGACCGCCGAGATCCCCGAGTACGCCGGCCAGCACGTCAAGATCGCCGACAAGGCCATCCTCAAGGACCTGCGGCCCACCGGCCGCCTGCTGGTCGAGAGCCAGATCATGCACACGGACAAGTTCTGCTGGCGCTCCGACACCCAGCTCATCCGCAAGGCCGTCTCGTCGTGGTTCGTCCGCGTCACCGACTCCATCCCGCTGATGCTCGACAACCTGCAGAAGACCACCTGGGTGCCCGCCGCCGTCAAGGAGAAGCGCTTCGCCAACTGGGTCGCCAACGCCCACGACTGGAACGTGTCGCGGAACCGGTACTGGGGAAGTAAGTTGGCTATGTGAAGGAGGAGCTGCAGTGTCCGTCCATCGTTTTCTGCATGACACAATTTGCTAACACAAGACGCTAGCACCCCTCCCTCTGTGGGTGAGCGACGACTTTGAGGAGATCGTCTGCGTGGGCAGCCGCGAGGAGCTGCGCGAGCTGAGCGGCTACGACGGCCCGCTGGACGACATCCACCGCGACAAGGTGGACCACATCACCATCCCGTCCAAGAAGGGCAAGGGCCAGCTGCGCCGCATCAACGAGATCTTCGACTGCTGGTTCGAGTCCGGCTCCATGCCGTACGCGTCCACCCACTTCCCCTTTGCCGAGGGCACGCGGCGGGCCGACGACCCCAGCGTGCCCAACCTGTTCCCCGCCGACTTCATCGCCGAGGGCCTCGACCAGACCCGCGGCTGGTTCTACACGCTAACCGTGCTCGGAAACAAGCTGTTCAAGGTGTCGCCCTTCCGCAACGTCATCGTCAACGGCATCGTGCTGGCCGAGGACGGCAAGAAGATGTCCAAGCGCCTCAAGAACTACCCGGACCCCAGCATCGTGCTGTCCCAGTACGGCGCCGACGCCCTGCGCCTGTACATGATCAACTCGCCCGTCGTGCGCGCCGAGTCGCTGCGCTTCAAGGAGTCGGGCGTCAAGGAGATGGTGTCGCGCGTGCTGCTGGCCCTGTGGAACAGCTATCGCTTCTTCTCCGAGCAGGCCCACCTCTACAACAAGACCACCGGCAAGCCGTTCGTGGCCGACCTGTCCGTCATCAGCGACGCCTCCCACCTCAGCAACGTCATGGACCGGTGGATCCTGGCCGAGATGCAGAGCCTGCTCAAGTTTGTCGAGGCCGAGATGACCGGCTACGTATGTTTGCTCTTTCTTTTTTTTTTTAAACGGTTACAAGTCATCTCATACTAACGCATGGACAACAGAGACTGTACACGGTGGTCCCGCGGCTGCTGTCTTCGATCGAAGACCTGACCAACTGGTACATCCGGTTCAACCGGCGGCGGCTCAAGGGCAGCGCGGGCCTGGGCGTGGACGACACGACGGCGGCGATGAACACGCTGTTCCAGGTGCTGTTCACGCTGATCCGGGCGCTGGCGCCGTTCACGCCGTTTATCACGGAGCACATCTACGGGCTGCTGAAGCCGCACCTGAGCGAGGCGGTGCGCGCCGGCTTCAAGGACGACCGCAGCGTGCACTTTTTGCCGTTCCCGACGGTGCAGGAGTCGCTGTTCGACGAGGTCATCGAGCGCAAGGTGGCGGCCATGCAGAAGGTGATCCAGCTGGCGCGCACGGCGCGCGAGCGCTGCAACGTGTCGCTCAAGACGCCGCTGCTGTCGGTGGTGGTGATCGCGGACCCGCACATCCTGGCCGACGTGGACTCGCTGAGCTCCTACGTCAAGGAGGAGCTCAACGTGCGCGACGTCGTGCTGACGGGCGACGAGGACAAGTACGGCATCCAGCTCGAGGCCCGCGTCGACTGGCCCACCCTGGGCAAGAAGCTCAAGAAGGACGTCCAGCTGGTCAAGAAGAACCTGCCGGGCCTGACCCAGGCCGAGCTTCGCCAGTACCTGGCCGAGAAGAAGATCTCTGTCGGCGGCATCGCGCTCGAGGACGGCGACATTAGCGTCGTGCGCGTGCTGGGCGAGAGCGTCAAGGCCGGCAAGGCCGACAAGAATGGCACCGCCGCTCCTGCGCCTGCCGACGCCGACGCACACGCGCACCACACCGGCCCCAAGTGGGAGCCCGGCTTCGCCGACGACATGATCGTGCTGCTCGACACCACGCCGCACCCGGAGCTGGCCGTCGAGGGTCTGGCCCGCGAGATGATCAACCGCGTCCAGCGCCTGCGCAAGAAGGCCGGCCTGGTCCCCGCCGACGACGTGCGCATGCGCTACCGCGTCGTCGAGAACCCCGACGAGGTCGACGTCGCCGCCGTCGTCACCTCCCACGAGGGCATCTTCCAGACCGCCCTGCGCGGCACGCTCGAGGCCGAGCCCGCCAGCGAGGCCCCCAAGGCCGACGCGGCCCTCATCATCGAGGAGGAGCAGGCCATCGGCGACCTGGCCTTTGTGCTGAGCCTGCTGCGCCTGTGAGATGGGAGATGAGATGATCCCCGGGTTGGCGGAGGTGGGGGATGCGCCAGGGAACACACCCTTTTTGTCATCTAGGTAGAGCCTGTGTTCTTTGATGGAATTCTTTTGTGATTTACGATATGATAGGGTATAGAGTGTAGGCAAAATCAGGAAGTAGGACAAAAAACAAAAGCTAAAAAGTACTCTTAACAGAAACATGTTTGTTCCTAGCAGTCAAGTGGCAGTAGAGTGTGCTCTGTTACTTTGATGTACGTCTCGCCAGCTATTAATAATGCATCACGTGCGCAGCATTTACAGCACCAAATAAAGACAGTCCAAAAACGGAAGGAACCGCAGCCTCGTCTATCATATCGCAGGTTTACGTTGAGGAATGACTCCTTCGTTTGCGAGGAGACAGCGCCGACGGGCCAGAACGTTGTCAGCAGCCATTTTTCATTTAATCTATTTTGCAGTTCCCGAAGCCTTGGCTCGCCCTCCCTCTCGTAATGAAATTGAAAATCGTCTAATGCCATTGGCTCGAGTGGCAAAATGGCAGTCTCCACTAGAGCTATTGCGTCAGTTTTAGTGCCGCGGAGAAAGCAGCAAAAAAAAAAGTTTTGCGACCGATAAGCCGCTGTGCTCTTACTCGTGCCGGCTACCGGAGATGCAGCAAACGGCATTTGAAGGTCACGAAATGCGCTGAAAAAGTGACGCTTGTGACGGTTTATCGGCAGCAGGCCGTATGGTGTAATCTTTACCTTGCTGAGTGACAAAGTGAAACAAGAAACACTGGGCTGTAGAAAATAAAAAGCAAAGCCAATTACTGCCAGTGCTCCATTTTTTTTTCCTTTGTCTTCTGCTTCCATTCTGCTTCTGCAATGCAATAGAGAGACGCACCGAGTTTGTCGACCTCGGAACTGTGCCGCCTACACAGAAAGCAAAGATGGCAGTGCTGCCATCCACGGCCGCCATGGCCGGCAACAACCAAGACCAGCAAGCGCCCCACCGCACCTCCCTCCTGACAGCCGTCGACAGCCGTGGCCACGTGCACCTCGTCGTCGGCACCAACCCGCTGGCCGCCGCCCGCTGCAGCCAGAGCCTCGCCGTGGGCGCCCAGCCGGTGCTGGTGGCCCCCCCGCCGCGCTACGGCCTGCTGCCAGCGGCGCTGCAGATACGCGTCGATGCCGGCGAGGTGCGCTGGGTGCAGGAGGCGCCGTGTGAGGCGCACCTGCGGACGCTGGGCCGTGCAGAGGTGGACCACGTCGTGGACGCCGTGTTCGTCACAGAGGACGTGGCAAGCGGTGGAATCGACGACCAACACATTTCCGAGAAACCAGTCGAGCAGGCACTCTCCGCGGTGGCCATCTCCGGGCTGTGCCGGCGGCGGCGCATCCCCGTGAACGTGGTCGACCGGCCGCAGCTGTGCTCGTTTGCGCTGCTGGCGACGCACGTCGACGGCCCGCTGCAGATCGGCGTGACCACTAACGGCAGCGGGTGCCGGCTGGCGTCGCGCATCCGGCGCGAGGTGGCGGCGGCGCTGCCGGCGGGGCTGGGCGGCGCGTGCGCGCGGCTAGGGGCCGTGCGGCGGCGGATCATCGATGAGGAGGAGGAGCAGCAGCAGCAGCAGCAGGCAGCTGCTAAAAAGGAAGAGCGGGGGCCCAGAGAGGAGACGCTGGCGGCGCTGGCGGCGGCCGACGACGGCGACGACGCCTGCGACCAGCCGGCAGCATTCAACCGGCTGGTGACAGCGGGCGACGCGGACGCGGCCAAGACGCGGCGCATGCGCTGGCTGGCGCAGATGTGCGAGTACTGGCCGCTGCGGCAGCTGGCGGCCGTGGCCGACGCCGACGTGGAGCGGCTGCTGCAGGCGTACGGCGCGGGATCGAGCCCGGCGGCAGCGCTGGACGGCAGCGCAGTCGACGAGATAGCGACCAGCGTTTCTCCCCCTGCCCCGACCGGCCGCATCATCCTGGCCGGCGCCGGCCCGGGCCACCCGGACCTGCTGACGCGCGCCGTGCTGGCGGCGCTGCAGACGGCCGACCTGGTGCTCGCCGACAAGCTGGTGCCGCAGGCGGTGCTGGACCTGGTGCCGCGGCGCACCCCCTGCGTCATCGCGCGCAAGTTCCCGGGCAACGCCGACGCCGCCCAGGAGGAGCTGCTTGCGCAGGCCATCGCCGCCGCCCGCGCCGGCCAGACCGTCCTGCGCCTCAAGCAGGGCGACCCCTTTGTCTACGGCCGCGGCGGCGAGGAGGTGCTGCGCCTGCGCGCCGCCGGATTCGCCGACCCCCGCGCCGTCGTCGTCCTGCCGGGCGTCACCAGCGCCCTCGCCGCCCCCCTCTTCGCCGGCGTGCCCCCCACCCACCGCGACGCCGCCGACCAGATCCTCATCTGCACCGGCACCGGCAAGAAGGGCCGCCCGCCCCAGCCCCCAGGCTACCGCGCCGCCCGCACCGCCGTCTTCCTCATGGCCCTGCACCGCATCGGCGGCCTGATCACCGAGCTCACTGCCCACACCGCTGACGAGGAGGCCGCCGCAGCGCAGACCGGCGTGTCCCCATCGCGCGTCCTGTGGCCGCCCTCCACCCCCTGCGCCGTTATCGAGCGCGCCAGCTGCCCTGACCAAAAAGTCATCCGCACGACCCTGGCCCACGTCGAGGCGGCCATCGAGCAAGAGGGCAGCCGCCCGCCAGGCCTGCTGGTGGTCGGCCGCGCGTGCGGCGTGCTGCATGCGGTGCCCGGCGAGGCTGCGGAAGGAGCCGACGGCGCAGCTGCTGCCGGCCGGCCGTGGACTGTGGAGGAGGGTTTTGTGGGTTTTGATCTGGACGGCGCATCAACGGCGGGACGGGCTGGTTTGGCCGGGTTAGCATAAGAGGAGATGGCCTCGCTTGGCTGGTTTCTGGGGAAGAGATGCATTAGAGCATGGCGGCAACGGCGTTTTGATATCCCAGGTTTTTTGTTTCAACGTAATGCATACGTAAATTAGACATTCAACATCTGTCATTTGCAATAAACATGTTCAAAAGGTAGACAGCTCTATATCTACAGAAGCAGCGTCTCGCCGCGTGAAATGATGTCTATAATGCTTTTGCCTCGCCATCTTCACCTAACACCACATCCCCGGCCTCCTCGAACAGTACCAGCACCGTGCCGGCCTTGCAGATATCGCCCTCCCGATGTGCCAGCTTCTTGATCATGCCCTGCTGCGGCGAGCGAATCACCGTCTCCATCTTCATCGATTCGATCCTGTGAAAAAGAGTCAGTACCGGAGGGCTTTACATGTAGAATCAAAGGTAAAAGAAGAAAACGTAAAAGAGAAAACTTACACAACCAGTGGCGCGCCCTTCTCGACGACCTGGCCCACGCGGACCTCGTTGCGCAGGATCTTGCAGGGCATGGGGGCGACGACGGAGGCGGCGGACGCGACGTCGGCGCCCAGGACCTTGGCGTGCCAGGCGGGCGCGACCAGGGCCAGGTCGGTCTTGGCGCCGCCCTGGAAGACGGTGACGAGCGTGGGCGCGCCGTCCGACTGGTGCTGCTGGACGACAGTGGACGCGACGCGCGCCAGCGGGAAGAAGGACGTGAGCTGGGTAGTGGTGGCGCCGGGCGCGGGCTTCTGCGCCGACGCGGCGTCGAGCACGATGCCGTCGTACGCACGAACTTCGGTCTCAGCCGCTGCCGCGCTCTCGTCTCCCGCCTTGGCCACCGCCGTCTTCTCCTTCTTCTTCCAGGCCACGCGCGCGCTGTACAACTGCCGCCCCGTCTGCGTCAGGGCGACCTCGACGATGTCGCCCGCGCGGTTGCTGTAGGCGTCGAGCACCTCGAAAGCGACGCTGCGCTCGGCGGTGCCGCCGCCGCCCGCGTCACCGAAACCAAAGGGCTGACCGTGCGGCTCGGCCAAGCCCCTGGTCCGCTCGGCCTGCTTCTCGGCGGCGAGCAGGCCCAGGGCGGCCTGCACGTAGACCTCGTCGGCGACGGCGCGGGTTGCGAAGAGGTCGTCACGCCACTTGTCGATGAAGCCGGTCTCGACGTCGCCCGCCTGGAAGGCCGGGCTATCGCACAGGCGCTTGAGGAACTCAATGTTGGTGTGCAGACCGGCGACCTCGTAGTCCTCGAGGGCGCGGGCCAGCTTGCGGATGGCCTGGGCGCGGTCGGCGCCGCGCACGATCAGCTTGGCAATCATGCCGTCGTAGGCCTCGGACACGGTGTCACCCTGGACGAAGCCGGCGTCGATGCGCAGGTCGGCCTCCTCGTCGTTGCCGGGGGCCGGGGCCGGCGTGGTCAGGTGCACGAGGCGGCCCGAGTCCGGCAGGAAGCCCTTCTCCGGGTTCTCGGCGTAGATGCGCGCCTCGATGGCGTGGCCGCGGGCGCTGATGCGCGCCTCGATCGCCTCCTGCGTCAGCGGCAGCGGCTCGCCGGCGGCCACGCGCAGCTGCCACTCGACCAGGTCGGTGCCCGTGACCAGCTCGCTGACCGGGTGCTCCACCTGCAGGCGCGTGTTCATCTCCATAAAGAAGAACTCGTCCGTGTCGCGGTCCAGGATGAACTCGACCGTGCCCGCGCCCACGTAGCCCACGGCCAGCGCCGCCGTGCGCGCCTTGTCCCACAGGTCGCGGCGCAGCGCGTCGTCCAGGTCCGGCGCCGGCGACTCCTCCAGGATCTTCTGGTGCCGCCGCTGCACGCTGCAGTCGCGCTCGCCCAGCGCCACCGCGTTGCCCTGCTTGTCCGCAAACACCTGCACCTCGACGTGGCGCGGCCGCACAATGTAGCGCTCGACTAGCATGACCTCGCCCTCGGGGCCGAAGCTGGCCCGCGCCTCCGCCCGCGCGCTGCGCAGCTGGGCGTCAAACTCGGCCGGCTCCCGCACGATGCGCATGCCCTTGCCGCCGCCGCCCCGCACGCTCTTCAGCAGCACCGGGTAGCCGACGGCGTCCGCATGGGCGGCCAGCTGCGCCGGCTCCTGGTCCGCGCCGTGGTAGCCGGGCACGCATGGCACGCCCGCCGCCAGCATGATGGCCTTGCTGCGGGCCTTGTCGCCCATATCCGCCATGGCCTGCGCGGGCGGGCCCACAAACGTGATGCCGGCTTCCGCGCAGCGCTCGGCGAATGCCGGGTTCTCGGATAAGAACCCGTAGCCCGGGTGCAGGGCGTGGATGTTGTGCTTGCGGGCTAGGGCGATGATGTGGTCGCCGTCAAGATACGAGCCCAGAGCCAGACTGCGCGGCGAGGCACGCGCGTGCTGAGCATTGGCATCGACTGCCGTATAGAGCGTCGTGGTAGGAATGCCCATGCGGGTGGCGGTGCGGTGGATGCGGATGGCAATCTCGCCGCGGTTGGCAATCAAGAGCGACGGCAGAGGTGCCGAAGAAGGTGCTGAGGAGCCATCTGATGAGGTAGCTGTCGATGTTGTTGCAGATAATGTGGAAGATGTGGTCAGGTAGCGAGCGTGGAGTCTCCAAGGAAGCCGCGTATGTGCGGTGCGTTTGATGGAACGCATTGGAAGAGATGTGAGCAGAGCAGAATGCCACTGCACTGCCGAGGTCGAGCAATTGAGAAATCTCTCAGGAGGGAGAAGAAAGAATCCCCGACAAGTCCCAAGAAAAGGCTCTTGATATCGTGAAGGACAAGCGGCCGATTGATAATTACTAGCAGCTATTCACAACTATTGGCAATTGCAGTCAGTGATCAGCTCCTTCTTGTTGATTCTTGTCGTGTTGACTACATTTTCTCGTTCGTGCCTTCCATTCTTTCGCTTCTCCTCATTCTGTGGCTTGAAGCCGAGGGTAGCCGTGACTGGCCCCAATGCCTGGGGAAGGTGCCCTGTGCACCGGTCCATTGGAAAAAACAGACGTCATATGGGGAAAACGGGGCGCCTGGCCAGCCGCAGACCCCGTGCCCAGAGCCTTCAAGCAGGACAGCGAATGACTGCTGAGAACTACAGTCGGCAGGCCCATCTTCAAAACTGCGAGGATCTTCGGTTTAACTCTAGGTGAATGACTGTCTCCTACACTATTTTGACATTTCTACACACTTTCCATACAGTCTTTGTGCTTATTTCGTTGTGGGGATACATAGCGCCGTCTCCATATCGCTCTATCAGGTCTTGCCAAACCAAGTAACTGGTCTCACCTACTGTAATCGACGTATCTGCCCCGCCATTGGGCGATCGTCTCGCCTCCCCCACTGTCTCTTCTATTTTTTCTGCTTATGCAACTTCTGCTAAAGAGCTATCGCTCGCTGCCTTGCCGTGTTTCTTCTCACCTGATATGTACTGCTCACATCGCATATCTTGGATAACCTCAAACGGCCAGCCTCGCAAGAAGACAATTGTCGCAGCTGTACAGCATCACATCCCTGTTCTGATTGCCAGAACTGCCCCGCTCCCTGACTAGCACACATACACAGAACCACCACCATGGAGCAGATTCCTCTTAGCCACGAAGCCTCAGACGGCGACACCAACAAGCAGACAACCGCCTCGCTGCCCACAGAGGTCGTCCAGTGCCTCGAGAATGCTCGTTTTGTGCGTATACCTGGTGGCAAGCTGCAAATGCGGTCAATGCAGCGATTCTTGTGACTGCTTGCTGACTTGCTTCCTACTAGCTCCACCTCGCGACCTGCGTCGCCAACCAGCCCCACGTCTCCCTCATGAACTACACCTACCTGCCCAGCGCACCCAATGCGCCCAGCCATCCGACGACCACGCCCGTCATCGTCATGACCACCAACTCGGCCAGCAAGAAGACCCATAACATCGTCGCCAACCCCAACGTCTCGCTGCTCGTCCACGACTGGGTCTCCCACCGCCCGCTGACCCGCCGGCTGTCCGCAGGCAGCGCTCTGTCTGCTGAGGGCGACAGCAGTGCCGCCGCCCCCGCACCTGTCGAGCAGCCGCCGTCCTCCCTTGCCGACCTTCTCTTCAACCTCAACACGGCTGCCGTGTCGTCCATCTCCGCCACCATCAATGGCACCGCCCGCCTGCTGGCCCAGGGCTCCGACGAGGAGACCTACTACCGCCAGCAGCACCTCGCCCACAACACCTTCGACGCCGACCCCGTGGGCCCCGACGAGTCCCGCATCCACCAGCAGATCGCGCGCGCGACGAGCGGCGCCGCCGCCGGCCCCCAGGACGGCCGCGACCGGTTCGTGGACGGTGAAGAAGTGCGGGTGATCGTCGTGGCCATCCGGGACGTCCGCATCAGCGACTGGAAGGGCCACGTGCGAGACTGGATGCTCGAGGATAGCACCAGCGCGGCTCCGGCGGTCAATGGCGTTCTGGGGAACTAAAGGGAATTCAAAAAGAAATTATAAAATTAATTTAAAAGTGATATCACGCAAATATGTCGATCAAAACGACTATGTACATTTGTTCTTCGAGAAGGCACTAATAAAGGAAGGCTGTTACAAGGGTACAAGAGCTCAAGCACGTCAGGAGTGACAGGGAGGGAGGGTGCGGTATTTAGGAGTACAATCTCTCCACTGTGGACAGCACAAGGCGCAACTCTGGCGGCAGTCATCTTTCAATACCTGATGTACATCTCCATATCTTTGTCTACCTAAACGAGGACACCTAGGAAGTCCTTGGCGGCCATGTGTAAGGAAGAGGCAAATATGGTACTAAAACGCTGTAGACGTGTCTTCGGCTTGTTAACAATATAATAATGCGGTTCCCTTCGTCGGTATGCAAATGCAAATACCATGGTGATCATCTGCTTTTTCGCTTTGATAATATGAAAGATGGCTTCATTCAGCAAGACGATAACCGGTGGCCCCGTTTGCTTCCCATGTGGCCAGGGGTTAGGTCTCTGCTCAAATCGGCACACTATACAGCTCTCAGCATGCCAATTGAGTCAAGTATCCCAAAGCTGTGTGCATAGCATAGAGGAGCAGATGCTCTTGTTACGTGATATATATGTAGCAAGAAATTCCTGGAGCCTTCCGCAGGACGACCTGAAATCACAGCACAGGTGTTACAATCACCATGAGGAATCCTAGCGGGGAGCTCTTCTGCAAAAGGCCATAATCAAGACTGTCGCAAAGTCAGGTGGGAGAGCAGTGCCAACTCTGCCAATAGCTGGTTTGTGGCGGTGGTTGCGTAGAACCAAGATCCCAAAGACACAGTAAGTGCATTGAATCAACCATACTTGTTTATCACGTTGAACACGAGGTCTCTTTTCCCCAAATCTCCATTCACTGCGAACCAAATCCTGGTCACCCTCTCAGTACATCTAGTGTTTTTCAAGGTGCCTGCCAAAATGGAACAGCGGCTTCAAGATCTCCAGCGGTTAAGTATAGGCAAAGAAGGGCTTTTGAGACTCAGCCAAGCGGCATGCGCCCTATTTCAAAAGACTAGAGAGGTATCAGCGATTGATTTCGCGATCCTCTGCGCTCGCTGCATCATAGAAAAGAATATAGATGGCTCCCCTCACACAGCATCAAGTTTTGCTCACTTAGGCGTGTTACTTTCGGCGCGGTAAGGGCGCACAGGGGCAATAGCAGACGTAGAAGAAGCTGTGAAGGCATTAGAAACGGCACTCAGCTTGACGCCTGCGAATCATCCTCTTCGTGCTGATATATTGATGGACCTCTCAAATTCCCTATTCCGTCGGTCTGAGAGCAAAGGCCATGTGGAAGGAATAGGTGCAGCTATTGACGCTGCGCAACAAGCAGTTTGCCTGACAAGCAAGGATGACCCTCGCCATAAAGAATGTTTGGCAGTTCTCGGAAGTATGCTTAACCGCCGGGATGAGGCCATGGACGATGCAGCAGATCTACAAGAAGCGATCAAGATATGCGATCAAGATATGCGAGCAAGCAGTCAGCTTGACGTCAGAGGATGATCCGAACTACGCAAGACACATGAGCCATTTCGCAGGCCAGCTTTTCCTCCGATACAAGAGTACATGCAATGTGGCGGACCTTGACGAGGCGATCGGGTTGGTAAGACGCTGCGTCGGCTCGATGCCCGTGGATTATGTCGACCGCGCAGTCTTCGCAAGCAACCTCGCCGCGTCGCTGATTCGCCGGTTTGAGCGCACAGGGAAGGTGGAAGACCTGGAAGAAGCGATCGAGTGGGCAAGGCAAGCAGTCCGCGAATTGCTAGAAGGCGATATTCATCTCCCGCGTTGCTTGACTTACCTCGGGATTGGGCTTGCTTTTCGGTACAAGCGCTTGGGCAAAACAGCCGATATAGACGAGGCCATAACGGTCGCAAGGCAAGCGCTCGAGCTGACGCCTCGCAGCTCTTTTGAGTGCGTGTCCTACTTGGTCAATCTCGAGCTCAGGCTTGCGCTCCAGTACGATCGCGCAAACAACGTAGAGGATTTGGAGGAGTCCATCGAAATAACAAAAGAAGCAGCCGCTGCGGCAGTTGAGATCCGACGGATTCACGTAGACTGTCTTGGCAATCTTGCGGTCAACCTTACGCGCCTCTATGAGCTCACATTCGACATGATCGACCTAGAGCAGGCCATCAGCGTATCAAGACAAGCGCTCGACTCGACGCCCGCGCAGTCTATCTTGCGTAGTGACATGTTGTACAATCTTGGCCTTCAGCTGAATTTGTGGTACAAGCGCACCGGCGTGGAGGCGGATTTGCTAGAGGCTTCCTCCTTTCTGCGCGAGGCTTGGGAGTGCCGGGATGCCACTCCCTTCACTCGTGTCCTAGCGGGCGCTCGGTGGCTGAAATTGCTGGCGATCCAGAAAAAAACCGACGCTGCCATCGGCCTCGGAAAAGAGGTCATCAACATGCTGCCAATCGTCAACACAAGAGAGTTCAGCCGCAGCGATCAGCAATCTGCGGCGGAGTCCTTTGGGGGGCTTGCTGCGGACCTGTGCGCCTGCCTTCTCGAGTCAGGCCAGCTGGCCGATGCTCTCTGGTATCTGGAGAAAGGCCGAGCCGTGATCCTCGGCCAGCTGATGGACGAACGGGGCGGCCTGTCCTCCTTAGGTGAGCAGCACCCTGATCTAGCTTCTCGGTACCAGAGTCTTCTGCGCGAAATCAATGTCCCTTCCTTTCAGAGCGGGCAAATCGAGGAACACCACGGAGTCAGGCAGTAGCGCGCCGTCTCGAAGAGGCTGCTAGCCTCGACAGGTGCATCGAGGAGATTCGAGCCGTTTCTGGCTACGAGCGCTTTCTGATGGGTCAAACGACGGCGGAGATGCAGGCGTGCGTCGAGGGCGGAACCGCTGTCGTTGTGAACATTACTCTGTTTCGAAGCGACGCGATTGTCGTCTCCTCCGCGGCCATTGAGACCATCCCACTGCCGCAGCTGGATGCCGCAGAAGCGATGTCCTGGCTGAACAAGGACTGGCATGGGCGGCGATCCGAGCGCTCCCAGAAAAATAAGGAATATGCCGAGTACTTGTCCTGGCTATGGAAAGCGAGCGTAAAGCCAATTCTCGACCACGTGGCCGGCAACGACGACGGCTCATCGGACCTGCCAAGAATATGGTGGATCGGGAGCGGCCTCGCAAGCTCTATGCCGTTCCATGCTGCTGGCATTCATTCAGCGAATTCCACAGAAAATGCATTAACCAGAGTCGTCTCGTCGTACACTCCGTCGATCAAGGCGCTCGCTCATGCGCGCCGACAAGACAGCGCGACGAGGCACGCCAAGGGACCGCTGCCGGTTGTGACAATGCCAACCACGCCAGGCGGCTATGGCGATCTCCCAGGGGCGCAGAACGAAAAGAAAGAGTTGGAAAGTGCCGCACGTGGTCAGCTGCCAGTCACGCATTTGAACTTGCCCAGCGCGGGAGACGTGATCGAGGGCTTAGGCAGCTGTAGCATTGCACACTTTGCCTGCCACGGAATCACAGATCATATTGATCCGTCCAATAGCGGGCTCATCCTGCGGCGGCAGGACAATGAGGACGAGGAAGACCGCTTGACCGTATACCGAATATCCGAGACCGATCTCAGAAACGTGCGAGTCGCGTACCTGTCGGCTTGCTCGACAGCTAAAAACGACGCGCAGCGCATGTCAGACGAGGTGATCCATGTCGTAAGCGGGTTCCAGACGGCCGGCTTCCCGCATGTGATTGGTTGCCTCTGGCCGGCTGCCGACGCAGTCTGCGTAGAAGTTGCGCGTCGTTTCTATCATACTCTGCTGGGAAGTGCGAATGCCGACTGGGGTGGTCGAGACGTTGCTTCGGCCCTCCATGACGCCGTAATGGAAATACGAAAGACTGAGATGGGGATGGCCTTGATGTGGGCGCAGTTTGTCCATTTTGGCGCATAACTGGCTGTGAGAGAGGCTCACCTTAGTAATAAATAAGAGAAAGAATGGGATCAATGGAATGAGGCAGGATCCTATTCGTAAATGACAGTATCGATACCAAGTGGAGGCGTTTCGCATAGCAGAACAATTCTCCTAGTAGTATACCATACACAATTGGAGGCGTAAGAATTAAGAAGACGCAATCCGTCTGCTTTGCTAGGTAAATAATAAAACAGATAAAACTAGTTTTGTGTTTGACAACAAATATATTTATAAAGACAAAGTCCCTTTCTTTTACGTCGTTAATTTTGCTGATAGGAGTGCTGATTCTATTTCTAATATCTGGTTTAGGAATTATGAGAAGAGCAACACAAGTGCTATCACCACTGCCGACCATACTAACTCTTTATTTTGATAAAGACTTCCACTTGGAAAGCCCTCGTCCATGATCAATGAAAAGTCCAAAGTTGCTTTCCTATTACGAGGCGAACCTGCTGAGACCGCCTTGGCGAGCGAAAAGACATCTGTGCTCTGAAAAATTCTCATTCTATATGCAATGTTACAAGAAAAAAAATCCTGATATATGGATACAATTGAGATACATCTCATATCCTCCATTACAATAAACTTAGTGGCTTTTTACTCTATGCTCCCTTCAGCAACTTCACTCAGAAGCCGCAGAGTCTGTAGAGAGAAGCAAGGAGAAAGAGAGTTCAAAACTCAGGGCGGAGAGATAGCAATCAAAAGTTTGAGCATTGCTCGGAAGAAGCGAGAGCAGCAGCAGAATTCCCAACGGCTAAATGGTGCGATGCTGCACGTTGATTTAAGAAAACCGTTGAACCCGGCTGAGACAACAGCGTATCCGTGTTTACAATTTCTATTCCATCTCGCTAAACCGGCGTGTATGTAGTGTTTCTTTCTTTTCCCTTTTGGCCGTACAAATAAAACTGATTTACACACAAGCGCTCTAAACGCAGTAAAACATACGTAATGTAACAGTAGCAACATAAAAAAAAGCGACCAAGCTAAAACCACAGCCATGCCAATAACGCCGGTACCGGTGCCGATGCAAAAGAGGAGAAAACAAACGAAAAAAATGACACATAACTTAAGAATAAAACAAAAGAAAAGATAGCAAAATATCGCTGACGAGAGTACAGAAGTAAGGGGAAACAATGGCCAGAAACATGCTCTCGCCTACTGTGCTGCCCACTCCACCACCTCGAGCGCACACAGCACCAGGATGAGCGTGGACGGCAGAATCCAGATGACGTAGCTCTGGAACAGGATCTTGGACATGGTCTTCTCGAAGACGCTGTTGATTTGGCAGATCTGGGCCAGCTGCAGGGCGCTGGGCGCGCCCGTCAGCAGGAAGCAAACGATGACGAAGATGGGGTCGTCGACGATGGAGACGGGCACGTATTTGGCGAACAGCGCAAGCACGGGCGCCATGACCGCGGTGGGCAGCACCATGCGGCAGATGAGCGAGGCCACCAGCAGTCGCTTGCCGATCTGCGCCTCCTCCTCGTCGTGGCTCTCCTCGTCGTGGGCCTGAGTGTTGCGCGCCAGGTTGGCGCCGAGTACCACCAGGATCAGCGGCACGGCCACGCCTGCGCTTTGCGAGACCGCACTGGTCACGCTGTTCTTGATAAACGACCCTTCCTCGAAGAAGAGCGCCTTCAGGCTGGGGAACGATGCCACAATTACCGCAAGCAGCATTGCCCACAGCGGTGGGTTCATAAAGTCCCACAAGAATCCGTACACGCGCAGCCAAATTTTCTTCAGCATGGACAAGACGGTCTGCACAGGGCCGGGCAGCGATGCATATACGCGGTCGGACACGTACGAGAGCCGGTGTGCAGTCCGTACGCCAAAGACCTGGAGCCGGACCTTGACGCCTTCCAGGCCAGGCGGAATCTCGGGGTCGTTGACGTAGCGGATGCGCGGGAAGGACATAATGCCGCCGTCGAGAACGTCGTCGCCACCTTGCGGAAAACCACGGAAGCTCGGCGGGGATACCTCGTGAATGTGCGGCTTGGAGCCTCCTGTTTTTCTAGGCGTCTGGTGGCCTCGGATATCCTCGTCGTCAGAATCGGTCGCATACGGCGAGCCGCGCGACCGCGGTGCCACGGGCGTGCGGCCAGATGGCTCAAACACGTCAGAATATTCGGTTATCGGGCTATGGGCTCCGTTGTCCAGGTCGTCGTGGTCGTCAGACAAGGAAGAAGACACGGGGGCGCCGTCCACGGCGACGAGGGTCTGCTCGGGTTCGATGGCATCTTCTGCAATCTCTGGGTCGTCGCGGTAGCGGCCTTCCTCCACCGCGTCCTGGTTGCGCTCCTCGTACTTGGACTTCGGCGCCAGCAGAACATGGTATCCCCAGCTCCACCGCACGACCTGGCCCAGTTGCTGGAAGATCATCAGATACAGAATGCCACGTGCGGCAACCTCGTCGTCGTTGTCACCAGGGATCTTGCTCCAGTGCAAGCCCTTGAGGGTCTGGGAGAGGGAGAGCACGAGCGAGATCGGGAGAGAGTTGGAGTTGCCAAAGACGCCCATGGCAATCACAAAGTTTGAAGCGCGCTTGTTGAATCGGAACAGCCGGGAGACCACGACGGACACGACGTACGACACGAGGGTCATCATCACGAAGATGACGGGGATAATCCCCAGCTCGATGAATTTGTCGGCGTCCAACTGGGATGCGAGCTTTGTGAAAACTATACCAGTCGTCAGTAGTCGCACGATTAGCACATGATGCAAGAAAAGGGACAACGGTGTGATTTTGAGAGATGGGCTAGTGGAGTGGTCTTACTCAGGCATGGTGTGAACAGCATTACGTTGAGGTTTGCGAGAAACTTTTGTTTATCGGCGTCAAAGTGGCCGAGGCGGGCGATGATGTATCCTGGCAAGCTGACACAGACAACTTCCATCACGGCCTCGAAGACCAGCATCACAAGATGGCCGAAGGATGGATGGGAATCGTGTCCCTGCATAGCGAGGAGCGGCTGCGTCTCGGGGACGCTTCCGCTGTAGAGTGTGGCCATCGCAGCACGAGAAACTCCGCCGCAGCCAGTCGAAGGAAGGAGGTAAACGTGTAAAAGATGTTGTGGGTGCGCCGTTCAGAAGAAATGCCCGTGAAAACTATGCTATTAGTCCGTCATTCGCCCTCTGGAACGGTTCGGCGTCACGATCGTCTGCGATTGCGACGTGCTATTTATACCGCCTGTGTCGCGATCGTATGTAGCTTGACGGAAGTACGGTGTTGTAAAGGACTGTTGTGAAAATGCCGCGGAGAAGACAAAAGAAAAAGGGTCCAGAGAGATCGCCAGTCAGCTATGTCTCGGGAATTCGATGTCGTCTAGTGGGTACGAGTACAATTCCAAGACACCGGCGAAGCACAGACGTGCAGCTATGGAGTTTGTCTTGCAGTCTGTCAAAGAAGATTCACAGAAGCCGCGTCCTGGAAAGAAAGGGAAAGGAAGGAGACGATGAAGTCTGGTTTGTTTGTGAAGAAGAAATGGGAAAAGGCCTCATCCTTTTCCCAGAGCGGCAATCTCATTGCAGAAAGCAACTAATAGCAAATAAGTCGCTCGCATTGAGCGAGAATCGATCGTTTTTGTTGGTGGCGGCACCCCAGATCTGTGCCTACAACCACGCAGCGGATGTTCGCCTATATTCCCTCAGAAGACGCAAGAAAAATTCATGACAGCACAAAGAAATCGCCTATTGGACTAATAGCATACGAGTAGGGCGAAAAAAGGCGCGAAGCTAGATGGGGGCGATAACGAGATGGCGCAGATTGGGCGAGTGATGGTGATTGATTGAGACATGTGGGAGGGTGAGATAAGGAACCGAAATTGTACTATGGAAATACGCCAAGCCCAGGCTGGCAAAGCTTGCCCTTCAGCTCTTGTGGGTATCAATGAACAATTGCGTGAGCGGTGTCGTTTCGGTGTAGGCTGCAGAGAGCAATCTGGCTGCGGGCTGATGTAATTAATGGGTGGGAGGGAGCTGTTTTGATCCGTTTGTTGCTGCCGTGTCTCAGGTGGTAAAAGGCTAGTACCAGCCAATGGGGAACTGTGCCCCAAGCTCGAACAAGGGGATGGGCTTTGAAGACCAACTGGGCAGCGAGACACAGCGAGACACACTGTGTACAGCAGCTGTACCTGACGGCGTGGTCGAATGAGAACAAGGCGGCGCAGGAGGCGAAACAGTCAGAGTTGCGTGTACACAGCAGGCACCAACATTAAATAGTGCGTGATTGCCAGAGCTCATTTGGAATCTGTGGATGTTAATGAAGACGAAGACGAAGACGAAGACGAATAGAAGACAATTAGGGAAAATATGGTGATGGATGACGACGATGGATAATGATGATGCATCAAGGGGGAAAAAAGAACGGCTCTCAGCTTTCAGCGATACGTGTAATGCAGACATTTGCCAAAATAGAATGCCCCAGATCACTCGCCTACGTCGTCAACGATGGAAGGAATCACTGAGAAGAAAGTCCAAAACGGGCAAAAGAAGTTTCAATGGCCTGGCCAGGCCAAATTTGGGAAGCGGCCAGTGCTGTGAGCTTCTTTCCCTATTTCCCCATTTGTGGCAAAAGGCTGCCATGGAGCACTGTGGCTGCGCTGGCGCCTCTTGCGTGAGCACGTTTTGAGCAGGAGGGCTGGTGTCATTGAACTGTGGCTGGAAAGGAGTCGTTTCCCAAGCAAACGAACGATCGAGTGTTGTATGCTGTCAACAGCTATCATTTGGAAGCTCGAATCACGGCCAGATCCCCCTCTTTCACTCTGCTGCTGGTGATCTACAAAGCCAATAAGACAGGCCGCGTCCTGCCATGCCCGCTTATCTATTTACCAAGCGGAGGTTCATTTGCATCATACAACGTACATATATTGCGATCACGGCCCTCTCATGACAAAGGCGATCACCACACGGCAGCCATATGAATTAATAGTGATATGCCGCGTCTCTCTGCATAAGCGTGTCAATTGCTTCCTTACTGGTATACGCATTTGATGATATGCATGGTTCTCTGCCGCTGCACAGAGTAGAGCTCGTAGATATTTCGTCGGTGTTTGCTTGTTGCTCTTGGCCATTCTGTGTCAAGTTGATGAGCTCGCAAAAAGCACAATATTTTGTTATGTCTCGGCTAGAACAGCGCAGTGTCGTCCCCAATTGCATCTTGCCTCTCTGCCTCTCTGCCTCTCTGCCTCTCCGCTGATTCATGTCTGCACGCTACGTCCATCTTGTCGAGCTGGTAGCGTGGCACGATTAAAGGCCTGGCCAACGTATAAGGCAACCATAGCATGCGCACGTGGACACAGTTAAAACAAGGCACATTAGATGCAAGAAGTGATTTTCAAGCTTTGATGCGAAACTTCAAAAAACGTTGGTAAGGCCGAGAGGCAAAGTTGAGATCATCGGCTAGCCCTTCTCAGATATATGGCAATCCACGGTTGCAAGAGGCCTCCATTATCACAGAGCACAGCTTTGGGGAATGATCATCAGCTCAGAGGCCTGGAGAAAGAAAAAAAAGAAACGACATCTCATACCACGGCAGAAACATACACAAACAAAATCCGCCGAGAGAAGAAAAAAGCCGCCGAAATGAGGTGCAAGGCTCCCTAGAAACTTGTCAGACAAAGGTGACAGACACTGCGGCAGCAGTAGCCTTGCTTGTCGGCAGCGCAGAGTAAGGTTTTTCCAGGGTCGTCACCCTTCCATGCGGGCGTGCAAGGTACATTTTGGGTGCTCCATCAAAGGAAATACGCCGGCAAACCATGCAAGCTGGACAAGGACAAAGAAGCTCTGTGGATCTGCTGGTGAAGGATGGACCTGCGTGGTCAGAGAGTGGGGAACTTATGAAACGCCCGGCATTCCAAAATCGTACGAAATAGGGCAAAGTCGATGCCAGCAAGGCACGTAAGAGAAAATCAAGATTTCGACGATTTTCTGCCCAAGAAGCAAAAGACACAGGGCAGTGCAGAGGCTACACATCCAGAGCCCCGGTTTGCTTTTTGTCATATCTACGAAAGGCAAAAAGGGGAAACAGGTCGTGCCGGGCCTATTCCTCTTAGAGCCAGTGCGCGTATGCTCAGATGTGGAGGAACACACCACTTTAGCCTTCCTTCGAAGACTCACGGTAGAAGAGAGGCTAAAAAAAAAAACTTGGCAGCTCTAAATTTGATAGGAAAGGGAATTTTTGCACCAAATGATTATAGTAAATCACCAAAAGGAAACATCTTGCGCATGCCCTTTACACACACACACACATGCACTCACACGACATAAGGGAGCATCCTGCACTATGACGATCCCTTCTGTCGGTTCACCCCATCGCCCCCCCCCCCCCTTCCCCCTCTTCCCATTCTCTAGCAAATCATGCTCGTCAGGATCCATTTCCAGTGTGGCAGCAACGCAGTGTCGGAGCGGGTCGTGCAAGCCACAGCGTAGCCATCAACGTCATCGACCACGTTTCTCTTAAACATTTTCCTGGCAGGGGCATGCACGACGCTATCGCTCGTCGTCGAAACAGCAAGGCAAACAAGGCAAACAAGGCAAACACATGCGCAGCGTCAGGCACACCCTTCAGTCCTGGCTTTTATGCTTCCCGTAGGGCGGGGTGGCAGCCGTTCCGTGCTAAAGCTAGAAAAAGGCCGGCGACCAAGTATAAGTCGTATGTTACTTGCATAGAAACAGCTCGGTGCCGGAAAAAGATTTTGTGCAGATGAAGGGGCTTGATGCAAAAATTGGACAATTGAATATGCATGCGAATACGGGTACCCGCAGCAGGGAGAAAGGAGGAAGAAAAGGGAACGGAGCGGAAAGGCCGAGAGGCGATGCCAGCAGAAAGGGAGAGTTCTGGTTGGGCTGTGTGAATTAAGCAATACGGAGTACGTGCTGCAGAGCTAAAAGCATAGGCAATTGATCCTGGATAGTCGGGAATTGGCCTTGGACCATGCCGCTGCATACGAGTATTTCGCTGGCTGGCTCACTGGCACATGCAAAATGCAATCATTGGGCACGGCTGGTGCGACTTACAGGGGCGTGGCGGCTGGGGGGCAAAATTTGAAGAGATATTGAAATGAGAAACGACAAGCTACGCGCAGCAAGCAAGCAAGCAAGCAAGCAAGCAAGCAAACAATGCAATGCAGGAAGAGCTTAGGACATTTTCATTTGGAACCAAGAATGCAAAGCCGGTAGAGAAAGAGGGAAAGGAAGGGAAGGGAGGCAACTTTGATGATAAGGATGGGATCGTCCTAGCAAGCAAGCAAAACAAATAAAATGAAATTAAAAAAAAAAAAAAAAAAAAGTAAAAGCCAACTTTAAGCGCATGCTCGTTGTGTGTGTGTGTGTGTGTGCGCGCGCACGATGCGAACACATTTCAGAGGGCAGTGATGGACAGGACGTGGGAGCAAAGCCTCCTTAGTTGTCTTCTTTTATTTATTAGGTAGCATTAAGGCGTGCCGCTGAGCAGTGGACGTATTTCCATATAAACATCATCTTGGCCTTGGTTATTGCCTTAAATGGGGTTGATATTGAAGTTATCTATTTTGTCATATTTAATCGACCTTATTCGACTTTGCTGCAAGCGAATTCTGCAGGAAAAGCTGTCTCTTGCAGAAAAAGGGACAACCAAAAGACGGGCCAGCCAAGGCCTGAAGAAAACAACAAAAAAGGAAACCAAAGAAAAGGTTGCCAATTGCATCTCCCCCAATTCTCCAATTTGCTCGTCATTGACAATTGCATGCCACTGACACACTCTTCGCCTCTCACACTCTCACAGGCACATACAACCGTTGGCACATAGACGCACACGCACGCCAACACAAGCACGCACAATATAAAGCATACATATATATCATACACGAAGCTGCTGTTAGTGGCGCCAGCTGTACTACTACTAGGTACGCAAACCTGCGCTCTCTTCTGCTCCTTGTTTCTGCTCTAGTCAGCTTTTACTCTGAGGGAGAGAAGAGTCTGTGTGTCTGTTGTATGTGAGCGGTTTGCTTATTGCCGCCGCCGTCGTTTCCCATTCTCTCCCTAAGCCGCCGCCGCTCCTGCCTTGCTCCGTCCAGTCTAAATAAGCGTGCGTCTGTCTCGTTCCCACATCTCCATAATCCACAACGGCGCTGCCTTCTTCTTGGCTTCTGCTTGCTTCTCCTCTTTTTTCTTTATTATTACTCTACTATTCCCGCCCGCCCTGCTGTCGTCTTTCTCTCGTCTCTCCATCTTCTCAAAAATTCTCTGCTGCAGCATCCTCGCTTGCTTCTAGACGTCTCGGAACGTTTCCAGGGTGTTGCTGACCATCATTGGCTTTCTGGCTGCCAGACCGCGGTCTAGACCCATCTCTCTGCTGGCCCTCCTCCACTCAAAAAGGAAGAAGCGCAGCCAAGGCGTCCCGCCCACGGACAGTTGTCGACCGCTTGTCTCAGCCTATATCTCCAAATATCGCAGACAGCTAATTCTGGCGACGAGCAAAAAGACGCTCCATTGAGAGGCACAGACCAGAAGCGAAAGCACGGCCTGTGTTGGGGCGCTCTCTCTGGCCACGCCTGACGGGGACAACGAACTACGGCCCGAGAGGTTGCATCGCGGGGCACGAAGACGGAAAGCTTGCCTGGCTCTCGCCCATAGCTTTGCCCTTCGTTTCCTTTTGCCTTTTCGAACTGCTCGCAACCATCCCGCTCGGCTCGATTCAACCCTCTCTTTTGCTGGGAAACTGTAAAAACAGAGAAGCCTCAGACAACGCCCGAGAACGAGGTAGAGGGACAGAGCTCCGTCGCCAAATTCGCACAACCGCCAGAAAAAAAAGGAAAAAGAAAGCACAAAAATAAGCACACCCCACACAAAAGATACGGTACATCAGCTCTCAAGGCAAAACAGCACTGTCCCACCGAACACACATGCAAATTCAACAATAGCAAGGTGTCGATTTTTCTCTCCCTCTTCCCTCTCGCTCTCCCTCTCATCTCATCACTCCCTTCGCCCTCTCCACTCGTTTTCCTTTTTCTTCTTTTCTTCTTCTTTTCCTCTCCACCTCTCTCCTCCCGCTCCTCACCTCTCGTATTCATCATCGCCATGACCCACGCTCAAGACTCCACTCCGGTCACACCGGACGAGCCCACCGGCAGCGGACCAGTCTCGCCCGGCCACTTTGATGCGTCCTCCGGCAACTCCACACCAGGCGACCTGCCAGGCAGCTCGGGCGAAGCCAGCACTTTCTCAGCATCTGCAGTGCATTCCACATCCTCTTCATCACCACAGTCTTTTTCATTACCGCCACGGCGGGTGCCCTCTCTTCGTGTGGCATCTGACCCGGAGACGAGCACGGCCCATATGAGCTCCTCGTCCTCGGTCACCGGCACCCTCAACAATGCTCGTCGTCCGCCGCCTTCTGCCGGAAATCTTCCGCTCGATCTAATGCAGAAAGCCCGCGCTCTCCAGCAGCAGCGTATGGCCATGTCCCCCCACCACCCGGGTATGGTCGCCCAGCAAGGGTCCGATCCTTCCCGCGGCGGCATCGCTGGCGGTGCAGGAGGGGTTTTGGCCGGCGGCATAGGTGGAAATATGCGGCTGCCTCCCAATATGAGCAGAAATATGAACATGGGCGGTCTGACTCGGCCTGCCGCCCCGGGGTTTCCCCAGTCTGCGCCAATAGTGCCGAGCCTGGGAGGGCGCGCAGGCGGGCCGAGTCTCAGCGAGCGGAGAGCCATGAAGCTGGGCCCGCTTCCTGGCAGCCCCGGCGGCGGTTCGCCAAGAAGCGGAACGCCGAAGCTCTCGGATTTGGGAGCCGGCACCGACGCTGGCGGTCTGAGTCGGCCACACCTGAATGGCGGGCAGAGCTCGCGCATGAGCGACTTCAAGCACTATATTGACGCCGAAAGGGGCTGGATCACTTTCGAAGGCGCCGCGACCATCACGCGGACAGGCGTCAACTTTGCCGGCGGCGGCGCATTCAAGATTTCGCTGGACGAAATCCAGGTTCTTGACGAGCTTGGCAAGGGCAACTACGGCACCGTCTACAAAGTGCGGCATGCCAAGCCGGCCATTCCACGATTCGGGCCGGGCCTCAGCGGTTTCAAATCGAAGCACGCCTCATCTGCTTCGCCTGCTTCGCGGCAGAGCCCGTCGGCATCCGCTTCGCAAAACAGCGCGTCTAGCAGCACGTCAGATGACTCCGCCGGGCAAGCGTCCGCCAGCGGCAAACTACTGGCGCACGGCACCACCGGCAAAGTCATGGCCATGAAAGAGATCCGGCTGGAGCTGGACGAGGCCAAGTTCACAACGATCCTCAAAGAGCTCGTCATTCTGCACGAATGCGTCTCTCCATATATTATCGACTTCTATGGCGCTTTTTTCCAAGAAGGCGCCGTCTACATGTGCATCGAATACATGGACGGCGGCTCCATCGACAAGCTCTACGCCGGCGGCATCCCAGAGAACGTGCTGCGCAAGATCACCTATTCGACAGTGATGGGCCTGAAGACGCTGAAAGACAAGCACAACATCATCCACCGGGACGTGAAGCCCACGAACATTCTGGCCAACTCGGACGGCCAGGTCAAGATCTGCGACTTTGGTGTCAGCGGCAACCTGGTCGCGTCGATTGCAAAGACCAACATTGGCTGCCAGAGCTACATGGCGCCTGAGCGCATCGCCGGCGGCGGCATGGCGCAGGGCGCAAATGCAGACGGTACCTATAGCGTCCAGAGCGACATTTGGAGCCTTGGCTTGACCATCATCGAGTGCGCCATGGGCCGCTATCCCTACCCACCGGAGGTGTCCTCCACCATCTTCAGCCAGCTGAGCGTAAGTTTTAATTTTCTCACCTTTTCGCGTGCACCCTTTTGAAATAAGTCATATGTTAATGTTGTGTTGTAAAGGCCATCGTCAACGGCGAGCCGCCAAATATGCCAGACACGTACTCGGATGTAGCTCATGACTTTGTCCGGTCGTGTCTCAACAAGAATCCCGTGAAGCGTTCTACGTACTCGATGCTGTTGAATCATCCTTGGCTGAAGGCGCTGGCCCAGGCCGACACAGCAATAGAAGAAGCGGAAGAATCTGACGACTCGGACTCGGATTCAGATGCCGGAGAAGACGATGTTGCAGCCGTGAGCAAGGAGGTTGGTAGCATCAGCTTGGATAGCGAAAAATCCGGAACGGCCCACGTCGCAGGCGACGCTGAGGTTGCAGCCTGGGTCACCAAAGTTCTCGAGCAAAAGAAGAGCGGCAAGCTCGAAGCGTCCGAGGCCACGACCAGACCCGCGTTGCACGCGGCACCACTGGCGCCATGAGTCCCCGGCAGAGCCAGGCACAAAAAGAAAGAATGGAAAAGGAGGTTGAAAGCGAAGAAAGGGCAGTAACACCATTTTGAGCTTTGGCACCGGAGTTGGGGAGAGCGTGCTTTATGGGAGGGAGGACTTTTGCGTTTATTTTGCTGTGCGTCGGTCGGTCTGTCTGCTCGTCATGCATTATCCTGTCAACTTTTCTCCTTTCTCTTTTCTTCTCATTATAGAATGGGTTCCGGGCATTCTCACGTACACGACCAAAGAATATACAACTCTAGCACACGCGATCTATTAATTCAAATCATTTCTTCTTTTCTGTCAATCATCTAATATTATATAGATGCTATGAAGACTCCCATTAAATAATCTAACTCTTAAAAAAACGAATTAAAAAGAAAGAAAGAAAAACAAAGCCTATGAAGACGCGACTGCAAAATATCCCGAATCTGTATTGCTACGTTTTCTGTGAATGAGATTAACAATGTCCCAGGCCCCCTTTGAACAAAAATGAAAGTGATTCCAGTCTCCAGATCATCGCCAATATATATATTTCCCGGTCAACAACAAAAATTTAGCAGACTTACCTTTTTACCTCGTTTTTTTTTTCTTGCATTTTTCTCATAAATACCCCCCCTTCTTTTTTTTACAGCTGTGGCCGGTCACCCGGTTGCTTTGGCTTCTCCGTCTTCTCCACATGCGGCTGTTCAGCATCCACAGATGCAGATGACGACTCGGCTTCTGCTGCAGCCACGTCGGAGGTTGGCGTCTCGGCGGTCAGCGTCTCGACAGAGCCTGGCTCCTGCTTGGGCTCGCCGTCGAGCCGCAGCACAGCCTCGATCTCGCTGGCGATCTCGTTGACCTCGGCCTCGGCCGACGACAGCGGGGCGCCGATCTCCGGCGGACCTTCTTCCTCCTCTTCCTCTTCTTCCTTTTCTTTTTCTCCCTCCTCCTCCTCTTCTTCTTCCTCCTCTTCCTCCTCCTCCGTCCGCGGCCCCGGCTGGGCGGTCAGCAGGACGTCCTGGCGCAGCTGGCGGTCGGCCTCTGCGTCGCCGACGAGGCCGCGCCAGAGGGCGTCGAGCTCGGCGTGCCAGCCGAGGGCGTCGGCGAGCTGCAGCACGCCGGCATCGCAGCTGCCGAGGGCGAGCACGTCGTCGGGGCGGCTGCCGAGGTCGCCGACGGCCTCGCGGTTGAAGAGCACCCGCGGCACGCCAGCGGGGGCGAGGCCCGGCAGGCCGGCAAAGGGGTAGACGGTCAGCGACGTGCCCAGCACCAGCACGAGGTCGGTGCCAGTGGCCGGCAGCAGGCGCGCGTACTGGTGGAAGCGCGGCGGCAGGCTCTCGCCGAAAAAGACAATGTCGGGCTTGACGAGGCCGCCCAGCGGGCCGCCGCGGCCGTCCTCCGCGGCGCCGTCATCCTGCAGCGGAAGCGGCAGCGCGGTGGCCATCTGGCGGGCGGCGGGGCAGTCCGGGTTGCGGCAGCGCGGCACCTTGGCCTCCTTGACGTGGGCGCGCATCAGGTCGTCCGGGTACTCCTGGTGGCAGTCGATGCAGCGCTGGGTGGCAAAGGAGCCGTGGGCCTCGACGATCTGGTCGGGCGGCACGCCGGCGGCGCGCTCCAGGCAGTCAATGTTCTGCGTGAAGAGCATGGCCAGCAGGCCCTTGCGGGCCAGCAGCGCCAGAAAGGCGTGCGACACGGTCGGGTGGAACTGGCCCGGGTACAGCTCCTTGGCCAGCACGTAAAATGGCAGCGGGTTCTGCCGGAAGTAGTCGATGCTGAAGACGGCCTCGGCGTACGGCAGATTCAGCCGCTGCAGGTTGGCGTACAGCCCGGTGCCGGGCGAGCGGAAGTCGGGAACTGCCCAGAAGGGAAACGAGAGAGAGACGGCGGTCAGCCACAGGAACAAAGTATGGCAGACAGAGGAGACCAGTCCGCTGTCGAATGGGGAGGAGGGGGGGGGGTGGAACTTACTGCCTGCGGCTGTCGAGATGCCGGCGCCGGTCAGGGCGACGATGCGACGGGCGCGGCCAGAGCGGATCAGCTCAGCCACGGCATCGAGGCTGCGCTCCCGCAGCGTCTCCGGCGCTACGTTCTCATCGATCTGGTTGGAGACCTCCTGGCCCATCCTGTGGACGCGGCGGCCGCCTCCCTTCTTATCTCGGTTTTTGTTCTTGCCCTTGTTCTTTTCTCGGGACCTGCGCGACGGGGACGGCGAAGAGCCCCGCTGGCGGCGATACTGGCTCCGGCGGTGACCTATGGCGAGAGAGGAGAGGAAGAAGCAGCCAAGGCAAGCAAGCTTCTGGCTGTGTCTACAAGATGACCCTGCGAGACGGTATGCTCCGAGCAGCTGAATGGGGTATCTGTTGGGAATGGCAGCTGAACAGAGGGGTGCAAAGTGGCCGTATTAAAGGTCAATGGCGAACTCTCTGGCTAGGCAGCTGTGGTTTTTGGCGGGATCCCAAGGCTGTGGAAGGAAAAGGCAATGCGAACTAACAGATAGTGGTAGCCTCGCCAAAAAGGCTTTTTCTGGGAAGACGTTGGAGAGGGCCTTGCAGTTCTTATCTTATCGGTGACAGCGGGGTGGCGTTCCTCAGCTCAGTGGGCTGTGCCTGCGGCCTGGCCGGTGACTCTCACCTGTGGCAGTCCTGTGGTAACGTCATACAACGAGATCGATCTAGTCTAGACGCAGTGATGCGACGACAGGCAGCAGATCTATCAGTCTCGTATAGGAAAATAGGCCGCGGAAAATGGTATGAGAAAAACTATGGGCGGTTTCTGATGCTGTGGAAGCTTTCTTTTTATTCCTTCACACGGAGAGGCTGTCGAATGTACGAATAAATGCAAGAAATAGTGTTACACTAGTTTTAGGTATCCATGTTCGTGAGAAAATCTATGTACATGCAGGAAGCCAAACAGGCCAGTTTCATTGTCCTTTTTTTTATCGTCTTCGCTCTGGATCCCGTCCTGAGCATGTGCATTCTCATGCTGCCTCGGGTGATCTGGTTCGTCTCGCAGCGGCTGTGCCCCACTCTCTGCAACGCAATCGTGCAACACAGAACTGTAGGGAAATGGGCGAATTGAGATCGTAATTCTTTGCTCGGAAGGTCATTTCACGCTCTACCGGAAAGAATTTCAAAAAAGTTCAAGCAGAATGCCCTATTCCTCTCAATCCCAGTCGTCGACATCGTCGTCGTCGTCGACATCGTCTACTCTCGCCCGGCGGTCCCGGCTGCTCTTGATGCTCCGGCCCTGACCGCCAGCCTGGCGCTCCTCCTCGGCGTCCTCGGCGGCGCGGCGGCGCTTGAGCACGCGCATGTCGGTGTCGGACACTGCGCCGACCTCGACGAGCAGGGCGTCGATGTCGAGCATGTCGGTCTTGGGCCCGTGCAGCATGACGAGGGTGACGACCTGCTTGACGATGTCGCCGTTGCGGTAGACGAGGATGGTGGGGCAGTTGCGCTCCGGGTAGCCCTCGATGGCCTGGTCGGCGCGCATCTCGCAGAACTTGACCTCGCCGTACTCGGCGGCCGCCTGGCGCCACAGCGCCGACAGCACGCGGCTCTCGACGTTGGTGCCCGACGCCGACGTCAGGTTGACGAGCACTGGCGTGCCCTTGCTGCTTCCTGCATCTTCGCCCGCCGCCGGCTGCTGCGACGCCTCCGTCACCTCGCGGCTGTACTCAGGCTTGGCCAGCGGGTACACGCTGCCGTGCACCGACTTCTTCTGCAGCGCCCGCATCTCCTGCATCCGCTGCTGCCGGTACGCGTCCAGGAACGCGTCGTCCTCCAGGTCTTCCAGCTCGTCCAGCTCATCCAGGTCCTTGCCTTCCAGCCGGTTCTCGTGCGCCAGCCGCCGGCCCTCCAGGATCGCCTCCTCGATCATCGGCGTCGGGCTCGGGGGCTTCTCCGGGATGATGCCGTGCTTGCGCAGAATGTCGTTCCTGTTCGTCCGCAGCGGCCCCCCATCATGTCAGAACATGGAGTCACCGGCATGCGTCATAGCAGCCTAGCGCATTTTTGTCTCGTCTCCTCCAGGGCAGAAGTTCCTCTCGACTCACCATTCTGTATCCGCATTGGGATCGTCCACAGGGACAGCTATCCTCTGGTCCACCGGCGCCGCCATTGTGATGTATTTGGTAAAAGAGATACAGGGGAGAGAACGTAGAAAGCTATTTCCAAGTCCACAGAATCTAAACCGAAATCGAGAGACCAAGTGACCGAGAGATGTCGCCTAGACGGTTGTGGCGTGCCTCTTCTTTTTGAAGCCTGGGAATCAGAGTTGCCTTGGCTTCTAGAAGGTGCCCCACGTACTCTCTGCTGCGGCCACTATCAGCAGGTAGCAGCAAGTAATCGCAGCCTGGAAATCAGCACGCAGGGAGACAGGCGTGACAGCGTACTGTAACAGGGCAATAGCTCCAACGCCGCGGGGTAGGTCGCTAGCCACAGTGCTAAATAGTACTTACAGGCGCTTCTATCCACTGTTTCTCTGATTGGCTAGCTGGCCGTCCCTGTCTAAGAGCTCGTCCGTTGCCTCTCATATGACTAATCACTGTACAGGCTAAACCATTCTTGGAAACCACTCGTGTGGTGAAATATTCACGTGACTGACACCTTTTGGCAAAACCCTAATGCGCTAAGCCCTAAGTGGTATAGAGGGGACCCCTTCGGCCAGCAAAATTTAGGAAAGGCACAGCCAAATTAGAGGGAAAGTGCTCTCTGCTCTGTCTGTTCTGCTCGTTTTGCTGCATTTCAGCTCCACTTTTCCTTGCTGTTGCCCGCATTTCCGTGCAAATCAATTTTTCTGGCCCCTTTCCACTCTTTTTGCTCACTATTTTTTTTTTCTTGCTTCTCCTCTTTTCCACACACACTCTCTCTCACACACACATCAACTTCTTTTCCCTTCCATCAAACATCAAACCTAAGAAGTTCATCATCCTCGAGCGCCGAAATCTGTTTGTTCCGTACAAATAGATTTTCTTTACCCGTCGAATCTTCATTCAACCCGCTCGAATCTTCATCGATTATTTCTCCAATCCGTCAAAATGGTGCGTTACATAAAAAAGATTACATCGTCTATGTGGCTTTTAGCGAAGGGGCAGCAGCAGAACAGCTCGACAGCATCGATGGCAACAGAAGACAACAGAAACAGGAAAGAAAATGGGGAGACTCGACAACAACTCTACGACTTCTGCAAAAAGAAGGAGATGGATTGAAGGAGACGGGGGAGATGCTGCCGGTTGATGTTACTTCTGCTGATGCTGGGGGCGTCATGTCAAAAAATTTGCAACGTCTTTTTTTCTTGACGATAAGGACCAAAAGTGCTGACAGTTTCTTTTCCTCGCCTGACAGGTTTTGGCCGTTGATCTGCTGAACCCCAGCCCTGCTGCTGAGGCCCGCAAGCACAAGCTCAAGGTACGCATCCCTCCACGACCGACTGGCTCCAAATAGCGGTGACTCCCACCATCATCATACTGACTCTGCCTTTTCCTCTCCAGCAACTCGTCCCTGGCCCGCGCTCCTTCTTCATGGACGTCAAGTGCCCCGGCTGCTTCACCATCACCACCGTCTTCTCCCACGCACAGACCGTCGTCATCTGCCAAGGCTGCACCACCGTGCTGTGCCAGCCGACCGGTGGCAAGGCCAGACTGACCGAGGGCTGCTCCTTCCGGAGAAAGTAAACGATTTATTGTTGTCAACTGTCACGATAATAAAATAAAAAATTTTATATACGAAAAGCTCTCATGGTCTTCATCTGTTTCTTTTCCCGGTGGTCGATGTTGCGGGCCTCTTCTCTTTTTTTCTCTCGCAATTGTGTTTTATCGTCTTTTTGTTTTCCTCCTCTGGTCATGACCATCCACGACGAACTGTGAGATGGGTCATGAACTCCAATAACAACACGACTCTTTGACGGCCATGGTATGGGAGGATTGGTTTGGATAATGGTTGGGTACTTGGGTGGATGGTGTGATACGGCTATGGATTGGGATCTCTTCAGTCTCCGATTCTCTGACACAAAAACTTTTTCACCTCTTCTCCCTCTCTGGTTTCCCCAGAGAGGATACGACCAGCCGACGATGTGATCATCCAACCCAGTCACGTCAGCCAATTACGAATCGATTGTCTCCTCATCATGGCTAGAAAGGGGCCAGCAGCGCATGAAGGTGTGTTTGTTGCAAGTATTGCGGACACACACTATACAGCATTAGAAGCGGATAGAAGATGGAGCCAACAACAGTCACCCCGGAAGATAGAACGGACAAAAAAAAAGTTTAACCCCAAAACTGGACGGGGCGTTTAGGATCCGGATATCTTGCATCATCTACCAAAAAAAATCTACAAAATTAAAATAACCTGCCGCCCTCATGCAATTGTGTCCATATCGTAGATGAGCTCGTAGCTATTGTATATGCCCTGTGTTTTGGGAAGACATTATGAACATTGTGATAACTCCTCGAGGAAATCTCTGAAATGAAAGTCATAGACTACTACTCATGCAATTGTGAATCAGTTCATTCAGATTTCATGTTCAATGATGGGCGGTATGCTACTCTGTAGACTGTAGCTTGCTGTGTCTAGGTCACCATGATTCTTTTATTGTGCGTTTACGTGTGGACTGCGACTTGTCACGGCAATTTTGTAGTTGGACCATTCCTAGACAAATGATCTCAAATGACTGGTGAGAAATCTGCTCAGATCTCCAGGCCTAAGATTGTTGGCCTGTGCCCTGTTGCCCAGCTAAAAAGGCTTTTTTTGGAGAGGCTGCTTTTTCATAGCTCGACCACTGTCGTCCAATGGCTAAATTTATGCCAGGCTGCAGGTTCTGATTTGTAGTTTAGGGGCCCTAGCTCCCCACCCAATAGAAGCAACAGGAGCTAAGACGCCCTGAAATAAACTTTCTTTTCCTCTATTTGGCGAAAGGCTTCGACGCTCAGCCATCACCACCAAGTCACCGGCTGAACTTTCGAATCGCAATGGCTTCTAGGTTAGCGAGCAGTCAGCGCGAGTCCGGTGGCGGCGCCGGTGGTGTTGACCAGACTTACGGCCAGCGCAGCGTCTTCGGTGCAGCGGGCCAGTCTACGGCGCCCGTCGACGACGCGGACCTCGACTGCGAGGACGAGCAGGAGGCTTTGGCCTACCTGCAGCTTGTCCGGTGAGTTTATTTTGCTCTTCAGTTTTGTCCTTCTTCTGCTCTAGCTGGAATACTCTTTTGCTGAGACCTTGGTGCTTCTTTTCTTTCTTTTTTTGTGCCCAGTAGCTGACCCGTCAATATCAGAGCCGAGGCGAGCAAGATCCCGCACGTCATGGTAGCGACCCGGTACATCGGCCCGCAGGCCTACCCGCCGCACTTGTCTGCCAACGGCCAGACACCCAAGCCGCCGCACGCGTCCTCTGCGGCAACCAACAAGAAGAGGCGGCGGCGGCGACGGCTGCGCCACTGGGACGATGAGCAGGCCGCGGACGAGAGCGGCCGCGGCAGCAAGCGGCGGATGGTGTCGCGACAGCATGCCGTGGCTGTGGAGTTGTCGTATGACGATGAATACAACGAGGGAGCTGCCCCTGCGGAGGGACGAGGCGTGTCCGGTCGCGCAGATAGAGCGCCCCTCAGCTACGACGACAACGACGAGGAAGAGGAGGAAGAGGGCGAGGCTTGGGACGACGACGACGACGACGACGACGACGACGACGACGACAGCGACCGCGACGACGAGGGCCAAGAGGCGGTGCAGCGCAGCTTCGGCCCACCAGACCACGGCATCTACGAGAACGGCGTCGGCGACGCCCGAGGCTTCTACCAGGACGGCGCCTACGTTGCGGCGCCCGACACACCGCCACAAGCTACAGGCGGCGATGGTAACGGCAGTGTTGCCCCGAGGGGCAGTGCGGACGCGGTTGGCGTCGACGACGACGATGCTGCCGCCGCCGCCGTCGCCGCAGAGGCGGAGCGCCGCTTCAGCGACGCCTTCCGCGCGCGCCTGCTGGCACGCTTCGCGGCGCTGCGGGCCCAGCTCGGGCAGCTGGCCGAAGACGCGGAGACGATGGCCGCAATTGATGACCTGCCGCCCGACCACGATGCCGACGTTGGCCCGCTCAGCCCGCGCGCCGGCACGTACCGCCGCTGGCTGCGGCGGCTGCAGACGACGGACCCGCTGCCGCGCCAGGTGGCCGCCCTCGACAAGGTGGCCGCGCTGCGCCTGCTGCGCGTGCTGCAGCGCGGCCTGCTGGCCGGGGGGCCCGGAGCCGGGTCGCGGTCGTCGCGCGCCGGGCGGTTCGCCCGGTCCCTCCTGGGCGTCGACCCTACCGCTCCCGCCAAGATCGGCCTCGACCTCGCCGACCGCCGCACCGGCCGCTGGCTGTGGGCCCTGCTGGCCCGCCTGCCCGACCGCGGCGAGCTCGACCACCGCGAGGTCGGCTACGTCCGCGACCTGGCCAAGCAGGCCGTGCTGCAGCTGGCCCACCTGAGCTACGACGTCGGCGCCCTTTCACAGCAGCAGCAGCAGCAGGAGGAGCATCTGCACGGCACAGAAGGGCCTGAAGAGGACGAGGATGAATTTGAGGCGGAAGACGACGACGGAATACGTCGTGATGACGGCACCGCGGAAGGCAAGGCCGACGGCCAGGCGCACTCAGCGGAGAAGCCGAGTGCTTCTGCGACAGAAGAAGAGCCCAACGGCCGAGGCAGCGGCGTTGCTGCTGGCAAAGCCGAGGGCGGTGACCAAGAAGACGCGGCCATGGACCTCGAGTCGGAGTCGGGGGCCGAGGAAGATGCGTGCGGGCCGGGCAAACCGGCCCACAGTACCGCAGAAGCCGAGCGAAGACAGCTTGATGGAGAGGAGAAAGGCCAAGAAGCTAAAGACGCAGGCCTAGATCCAGAGGCGAAAGCTACGCTCCACGATGAAGACGACGGCGACGATGATATGCACCAGCGGGCCACGCTAGAGATGGTGCTTGCCGTGGTGGGCGAGTTCTACGGGCAGCGGGACCTGCTTGCCTTCAGGAGCCCATGGCCGCGCGTGGAAGCTGCGACGTGAGCGTCTTTTTGGCTCCTGCAAACGCAGCTACGACCAACAAGACAGTTTGTGATACCCAGAGAAGGAAGGTGCTTACGAGGAGGAGGACAATAGAAAGAGCTCGAGAGGAAAGAATGCAAGATCAATATGATGCGCCCTGCATGGCAGTTGCCACAATGAGGCCGGAGCCATGAGAGAACTACTGCTTAGACAGCATAAGACAGCATAATACATAATAAGAAGATGCCTATCACAGGCTCGACAGCAAGTGAAACCTGTCTCTCTACTTGATTGTGCAATACCTCGCGTTGCAAGAGCATTCAATTTGCAGTGAATAGGACGATCCATCTTGAGAAACCGTCTGGCAAGCCATTCTCTTTGCAAGAAAGAAAGCAGAAGCCAGCTCACGCATGTGAACACGCTACGGCAGCGACTAGAGTCCCTGCATTCCGAATAGACAGACCGCGGCCAGGGATATAGCTTGCCATGGAGAATAGCGGAGAGCTAAGAGGCTAAACGGCGAGTAGTTCCGACAACTCGCCGAATAGTAGTTCCCAGCAACTAACAAACTCTGCGCATGCATTGGGTGGAAACGCAAACCCTCCGCTGATCCTCACGATGTGCCGAAGATGGACTGGGCGATCCGGTCATTAAGCGGATAGGAGAATGCACTACTTCTACGAGCTACGCATTAAGAGTTTGATACGACCAGACGGAAATTGTTGCGAGTCGTTTCGGTCAGACTAGGGATGCAATCTTTTTTAGATTATAGGTACGGCTGCTGCTGCAGCTCTTGCATCCCCTTCCGCCTTCAGAGGCTCTAGCTTCAAAGGGTTCGCACATCGCCATGAGGCGAGATCACGAGGCGAAATCCACGACTATTCAGCTGTCAGTTGTGATTTGCATTTGTGGTCTCGAGATGCCAGTTCTCAAGCTCCCTCTCAGCTTCTCGCTTTTCCTTTTCCTTAGCTGAAAATCGTAACGTTGCATTTTCTTCGGCCTTTCGTGTCTTCAGACAGCAGCAGGCACTATATGGTTTGAGTTTTTTTTTTTTTTAAAAAAAAAAAAAAATGCGGCTCTTATTTCCTTTGTCTTTCAATTTTCTACTGTCAGGTATTCCGGCTTTTTCGCCTCATTATTGCTCTTCTTTTGGCGTTTTCTCCTTTTACTAAAAGCGGCAGCTAACACTATAGCGGAGGTGTTATTGGTGGGATATTTCGAGTGTTCTGTTTTTGTTTTACTTTTTTTTGGCCTCATTTTTTGGGGCTTCAGAGGCGGTCATCCGGGCGTCAGGAAGTTTGCTCGGCTGACAATGGAAGGACGAAGCCCGTGGCGTCGAGCAAATACTCGGCGAAACGACTCGGGGTTTGTTTTTAGTTCAATTTTCATTTGGGAATATGCACGGTGTGCTTCAAGACAGATGGTACAAGAGAGTTGCCGCAAGGTGCAAATGTACAGAGCGTGTCTTCATCTCACGAACCCGGCCAGCCTACGGTCCCAGCAGCATGGTTCTTGGAGAGAGATGTCAGTGCATCGCAGTGGGGGAGGCATGCTAGATGATATTAGGCTATGTATGTACAGATCTGTACGCGCCGCGGTGGAGGTAGCGTACGGCGTTTTTGAACGGCTCCATTGTATTTCCGGTCAAGAGGACGCTGATCAGAGAGGAGAGACCAGAAAGCAAAAGCATCGCGATCAGCGTACCGGATCAACATCTCGCATGATCGGCGCCATCTGATTGTGGCGTGCCAGATCCAGCAGGAAACAAGATTCGGTGAGAGCAGCAACTTGGTTTCTTTCCCTACCCCTTCCTTTTTAATTTTTCTATTTTTTTTTAAAGAGTTCTCGTCTCTGTGCCTACTCGGCTCCACCGGTCATATAACAACACTGTTTGAGCGGTTCTGAAGATCGATATAGAAAAAGTCAATATTTTCGCCGGACCCTGCAAGGGGTACTGTACGCAGAGATCTAACTGCATACAGCTGGCGGCGCGACTAGTTTATAGTCCTGTTTCTCCCCTCGCAAGGCGCCTGCGTCTTTCTTAAAATATGTCCTTCTTAAAAAAGTGCCCCAAGAGTTAAATCGGGGCAAGCTTCTGTCAATTCAGCAGAAAAATAACAGCCGCGAAAGAGCCGGTCGTTCCCTGGTCTGGATCGGAAGGCGATCTTCTTTTCCGGAAAAGTAATAAACATGCATGACTGCGAGCAGACGTACATGAACGTCGTAAGCTGATGAAGCGTGGGAGCCCGCGGGTGCAGAGCTCGACGCAAATTCCCAGTTCAGCTCCTCGCTGGCCGGATTTGCCTCCTCCAGACCCAATTGGGCAGCGCAGACGTGCCACGACCAATGCCACGGCAAAGATACACGGATCTTCACATCCTGCCCTCCTTTTTCGTAATCGCCTCTGCTTCAATTTCCAAGTACGACGTACTGGAAAAGGACATCCATTCGTGCATGCAGAGTCTGGTGCGAGAAGCTGCGGCAGATCGTGTTTGCTTGGACAAACAAGAGCAGTGGTCAATTCCAATCAAGCCTTTTCCAATACGCCACAGAGTGCCATTTCCAAGAAAGGCACTCCTAGCCGGATTTTGCAGCAGAATACGATCTCATACGTGAATATACGGGCAAGTCCACGTCGTGTGCACATGTGCGGGTCATGCTTGGGAATTCAAGGGACCCAGCAACACGGTTATCCGGTTTTGGATGCTAGTTTCTTAGAAGGCCATCAATCTCCCCTCGGTTTCCCGCAAGGTCCTCTAATACCAAGACAGTCAACGGTGGTCTGCTTCCGTTTTCTCGGGTTTGAGTGGCTTCAGCACAGCAGCCACACAGTACTATGGACCCGCTCCCCCCTCCCCTCCACAACATGGCTTCTCGCTGAAAGAATCCTTCTAGAACACTTCGTGACCAGGCTTTGTACGGCAAACGAGAAGGCAAAAAAAAAAAAGGGGGGGCCACGAGGCGCACCAACTGGTATTTGTGAGAAAAGACGAAAAAGCCAGAAAGGCTCAAAGGCTCTCAAATTGGATTTCCTCAGATTAGTCCACCGACATGGGGACCCTTGCCAGCAAGTGCATGTTTCGACTTCTAATGATGCGTTGTACATGCTCGTGCTATACCGCCTCAAAGAATGTCTTACCGAGGGTAAGGTAAATTTGCCAAAATCTCAACCGCCGTTGGTGCAAAGAGAGACGTTTTATTCCCGCTGTTGCATGACACGAGGTCCATTTCTTATAGATGCAGTTCTAGTGACCGGCCATTTCCATTTCCTTTCTCTTCTTCTTTCAATTTTAGTGCTGTTTTGTTGGCTTCGGTTGATTGCTTTTTTTTTCTCCGTCTCTCCCAGCAAGCCCTCGTTCCCGGTTTCGGCTTCATTCTTTGAGCCGCAAGGGATCATATTACCCAACTCCCCCTCCCTTACGGACCACCGGTCCCAGCTGCACGTAATAAATGCCAAATTGCAAAAGTCCGACGTGGCACGGCTGCAGCTACCAGGGTGTGACAGCAGCGCTGCTATTGCGCTCACACTTTGTAGATATGGGACAGCTCTGCGAGCATGGTCCACACATATGGACGAACCGGAGGACCACTAGGTGGTCCAGGCATGTTCGAGACCACCTTGAGGCCTGATCCGAAAGTAACTCTCGTTACACATAGACAGCCCCTTGCCTGGCGGGCGGTGGAGCGGCAGCCGTACGCTTGGGGACTGGCTAAATGTGACAGACAAAAAAGTCGGCCGAAATTTCGTATCAACATTTTTTTCTTCGCCCCCTCTAAGCTCACTCCATAGTCCCAAATCAGCAGCCGGAATATAGTAGGGCCCCCAATCCAGGATCCCGGCTGGCGCATAGTAACCTGCATGTCAAAGAAGTTCACAGCTGCTGATCTGCGACGAGGCTAGGCAATGCTTGGAAAGTCTTCCGTGAGAGAAACAGGACTACAGCGCAGAAGCACATCTTGGCATTGGAAAGCCAAAAGAGATAGAGAGGGGGGAAGCCACATACTGCGTGTAGCAATTAAATCACCTGTTGATATTTGAGATTTGGAGTAGCACAGCCATCTTACATTATGTTGTGGAGCGACTGTACTTCGGCTGGAAATTTGGCTTGCGCTCTTTCTTCCCCTTCAGAAGCAGTTGTACTAAAATCATATACATATAATTCACGTCCTGAGTGCGTCCTGAGTGCCAAGACAGGTCTTGCAGATCCACAAAAATAAGGGGTGGTGCTCGGCCTGATAGATACTCGAGTGCATCATTCCGCATGCAGGGCGAATGCTATCATACCACTCACCCGTGTTTGTGTGTGTTCAAATGTTCCAATACAGTGTACTGGTAGGTAGGCAACAGAAGAGATTCAATGTGGGGAAGAAGACAATGTCTTTCACAAAGTAAAACCGTCTCGTCCGATTCTGGGCTGCAAAAAAGACAAAAAAAATCGTCTTTCGTGTTTTGTCCTCGTATTAAGCAGCGTAGAGGGCAAATAGAAGGTTCGAAAAAAGTGGAATGAAAGGACTTGAAACGTCTGCCGTTGTGCGCGTGGTAAGCTAGAGTTTAAAACTCTTCGCGAAGGCTCAACGAGTATGTAGTCTAGTTATAGCGTTCGTGACAGTCGGTGCCTTTCCACATTCTTCTAGCTCTGCCATGTTCAGGCCACATAGGGGTCCTCTGTGGGTCGAATCCGGTGGTGGGCAGACCCATTTAATCGAAACTTGGACCCAAAAAAGAGAAGCAATAAAGTAATCTTGGTGGAAGAGAACAAACAGACGAAATACGGCATACTTTCGGCGGCTGTTTTAGCAAGGAAAATAGAGGGGCAAGCAGCTACAGCGTTGGGGAAATCCTAATGACAGCAGAAATAGTGTAGCGTGGTCATGGCTTGCGTGGAGCATACTAAGGAACTAATAGTCTAAATAATGTATAACAGGTTTTAAAACAACCAACCAGTTTTGAACTCAGACATTCACAGAGAAAATGAACTGTTACAAAAAAAAAAAAAATTAAAAAATTAAAAAAAAAAAGGGGCAGAGAACACGGAAGGGCAGCCATAGACAGCGGAGGCAGACTAGCAGAAGAGAAAAAGAAAAGAAAAGAAAAAGAAAAAAAACCCGAATTTCCAATCGGAAAATCATTAAAATAATTGTGGACAGAAAAATTGATCACAAACAGAGCATATCGATCTAGAACTCGCCGAAAGGCACCTTTCTGTGTCCCGGCCCGCTACCAAGTTGACCTGTCAGCGCCGCCTGCCACTTCTAGCCTATCAGGGCAGAGAAGGAGCAATTGCTCCGGCAAGTCGTTCGCTCCAATACCGGGGGGGACCACGGAAGAGGAGCCCTTTCTAACTCAGCAAGCACACACAACGCAGAGAGAGGGGGATGGAGTTAAATGGAGTTTGGTTGCTGCGGTGTAGGGCGCTGCGTGTGCTGGACTATATACCGCCCCATACATGTATTGAAGCTGCTTCGTAATACCGTAATGGCTGGGGTGCCTATTCGGATTTCCTCCTCACAAAACTAGCTTTCTCTCCAGCCCTGTCCGCGTTTGAGGCCACACGCAATCCCGTACATGCCACCACAATGTTTGTTCTTTGCCACTCTCTATCCACCAAGTAGTGTCCGCAGATGATCTTGGTTGGGTGGCAATCCTGAGACCTGTCACACTATTCCAGCAGAAGGCGAGCCACAAAACCAGGACAAGAGACAAAACTGCCAGGCAGCTGGCAGCGAGAACAAACAGGCAGAATAGGCGGAGGGAAACCAGGGAAGAGGCGAGCAGCAGACCATTCAACAAACAAGATCGAACAGCATCTTGTGCCATCCAGAACATCACGTGCTTCCAGTAGCTGCAAAGCTATCCGGGATCTGTCCTCTGCACAAAAAGAAAGGGGGTGCATTATAAGAGACGACTGAACTCAACTGGGGAAGCAAACAAAGCAATCAAGAAAAAGAGGAGCAACTGTGCCAGATGAAAACCCGAGGAGGAGCCACATTCTCCCTCTATAACCAGCCACGATCTGGCCGGAGAGGATTGTCCGTTGATGCCCATCTTCCTTGTTTTCCGACGAGACGCTTTCCTTTTCCAATTTTATTTGCATTTTATTTTATTTTTGCTTAATAAACAAAACAAAATAGAGGCGTGGTAGGCAACCGATCTTGACGACTTGGCCTACAACTGGGAGACCGTGACGAAGCTGGGCCGGGAACAAACCAAGGAAAAGCAGATCCAAGAAGAGGCGATGTGCACCATTGACGGGATATAAAAGTATCAAGAAGAACATTCCGGATAAGAAGGGTCGAACAGACGAAACACTAGAGCGACAACGCCAGGGTACCAAGAAAAAAAAAAAAAAGAAACACAAAAACGCATTCGAACATCGAGCCGAATCAGTCTGCAGATCGAACAGAGAGTAGGTAGCACAACGGGGAAAGGAAACACCAATGTCATACTTCCCTATCAAGACGACAAACCTCACCCTCTCCTTCTCGAGTTGCCGCTACCCCTTTGGCACTTGCCGGGCTCTCTTTGGGGTTCGAGACGGCTTAAATGTGCACTGAGCACATCTCTGACTGCCCAGTCTGCGGGAAGACGTACTTGACTTATGTCGAGTTCTGCCATAAATACCATCCACCGCGGTTGAAGTGCCCTGACGGCAAGAAAGTTGAAGTGACTGAGATGGTGGAGGGGCAATGTCCGAGTCCAGTGTGTCCAAACAGCCGGACAGGTGGCTGCCAAGTTATCTGATCCGCGCTTCAGCTGCGGCTCCAGTTGAGGCTCCAGCTTCAGCTCCAGCTCCAGCTCCGGCTCCGGTTCCGTTTCCGGCTCTGATTCCAATAGGCACGGGATGGGGCGGGAAGATTGAATATGACCCATACATAACGCTGCCATCTTTTCGATCACACCAAGGCACTACAGTTTTCCTTCGGCAGCTCCAACTTCGACAATTTGATCGATCCCTTCATAACGCGGAACCTCGAAGTCATACTTCAGAGCAATGGCAGGCGCCACAAATCTGGCAGAGATGCATTAGCCAGAAGCTCCCTCCTAGAGAGCAGACGAGGATGGGAGAGAGAAACGCGGTAGGGTAAGACAGAATTACCTTCCGCCAATGAAGTGGCGCCCTTTGAAATGATTGACGAGTGGCTTTGGTGCAGTGAGGCTAACTAGGACGGCAGGATGAAAGTTGCTTCCGACACCAGACTTCGGCGGACCATCTTCGATATTCCAGGACGAGGGGGCGTCCACTGAAGTCACTGGCACCTTGGTCTCTTCCAGAGCCTTGATGACGACAGGGAATGGCTCGCGAACCTCTCCGGAGAAACTAAAACCTAGACACGAAGTCAGCCATACTACAAGAGGACCTAAACATAGCACAACGACACAGTGGGAGCAAGAATTCTTCCTTACCGAAGATGGCATCGACGACATGATCAGTCGACTCGAGGGCTGCTGGAAAGTCATCGACAAAGGGGACGTCCAGATCTTCTAATTGTTTAGACAAACGCTAGATAAACGAATAAGCATTTGTTAAAAATGAAGGAAATGGAATGTGTTAAAAGGTACGGGAAGAATCAAAGAGCTGGTTAGAAGGCTTGGAGAGTCAGGAAGCCTTCGCAGATGACAGGGCGCGGCATTGACTTGGGTGGAATGAGGTAAAGGGGAATGCCCCTCGTATTCATCGAACAATGGATATGGTGTTTGCACAAGTCATGAATGAACGGGCCAGAAACGCACTCAATTGTACGCAGCACAGCCTGGGAAATGGGGAGAGAACTTGGGGAACTAATACAAAGAGCATGGGAAGCGAGGCATAGATAAAAGAAATGTCATGAATATACCTGGTATAGCTCATTCTTGCTCCGTTTAGGATAATAGATGGTAGGCTGGTAGCCATAATGACGTAAATGCCTGGCAGCAACAAGGCCATCTCCTCCTTTTGTTCGTCAGCACCCAGTGAAAAGCACGATTCTTGCCGAATATCATTCGAAATTGCCTGATACCAATGCATGCACGCACATGCAGCATAGGTGACAGCCAGGTAGTAGCAGAACACCAAGTTCTCTCTGCTTACCATTGTTCCCAGGACCGCACGCAACGAGCACACGGCGACCGCTGCTGGGAGGATGAACACGATACACTTGAGAATCAAGTCAGGACATGGGATTCAGAAGGCAAAATGATAGCAGAAATGAAAGCAGGCAATCCAACTTTGGAACATCTGCAACGCTTATGTCGGTCTCACGCACCAGCTTGGGATACCGAGAGGCCTGCCAGTTCCATGAGCTGATCAATGGAAAAAGCACCAGTGCTCATCAATTCCTTGTCCAGGGCGGCGGCCGCCTTGGCCGAGATAGTCTAAGTTGTACACCGTGTTAGCCCTGCAAAATCAAGGGAAAAAAGAAAAAAAAAGAAAGAAAGAAACAAAAACCCATGAGACATAGCAGAGAGAGTAAAGGTCTCGTAAAAGGAATCAGAAAAACAATAAAAAAGTAGAGAGAAAAAGAAACTGGGAGAGAAGAAAGGGAAGATGGGGTGATCAGCAAGAGCTGGACTCGCTTGGGCTGCAGAGAGGAGAAGAACAAGAGATCGTTTCAAGCCCACCTTGAGAGCCATCGTTGGCTTTCGGCTAATCTGGAGAAGGGGAGACTATTTGAAAATGAAGGAAAACAGAACTTCTAGGAAGCTTGAGAACAGCTGCGAGAGAAGAAAGAGAAGCAAGGAAAGGGAACTGAAGAATGAAAGAGCTGAGACGAAAAAGATGCGCGGCGAGGATTGGTAGCAGAAGACGTGGAAAAGTGGACGAGAGGTGTATTGTGCATTGGCAAAGCGCATGCAGGACCAGACAGGAAACACGACGTAATCGGCTTGGTCTCGAGGGGGGGCACCTTGCCTATTTTGGGTGTTTCGCTTGGGAAAGAGAGAGCTGCCCTCCCTCCCTCCGTCCCTGTCTCCCCGTCCTTCCTTTGCTCCTACCTACGAGCTACCTTATTCTGTCTGCCCACCAGGCTGCTTAAGCGCTTCCTGCAGGGCGGCTGCTCGCCAAACCGGTTTTTAATGGGCAGTTCCTGGTTGTTTCGCCTACTTTTGGGGGGGGGGGGGG